>JAAGKR010002560.1:77828-91353 GCA_011419295.1 Clarias macrocephalus | reverse complement strand
AGTGAGTGAGTGAGTGGACGAGTGAGTGAGTGAGTGGACGAGTGAGTGGACGAGTGAGTGAGTGAGTGAGTGAGTGGACGAGTGAGTGAGTGAGTGGACGAGTGAGTGAGTGAGTGGACGAGTGAGTGAGTGAGTGGACGAGTGAGTGAGTGAGTGAGTGGACGAGTGAGTGAGTGAGTGAGTGGACGAGTGAGTGAGTGAGTGAGTGGACGAGTGAGTGAGTGAGTGAGTGGACGAGTGAGTGAGTGGACGAGTGAGTGAGTGAGTGAGTGAGTGGACGAGTGAGTGTGTGAGTGAGTGAGTGAGTGAGTGAGTGGACGATTGAGTGGACAAGTGAGTGAGTGAGTGGTTGACCTCTTTGTGACTAACCTGACACTGCAGCTGCAGACTCTTGGCAAAAAGCAGGGCTGAGTCCAAAACACCTAATTACATCATTTAACACAACGAAACACACCACAACAATCAAACATAGTCACAAATACATTTTTTGAATGGATGTACTCTGCGAACACTATGCACTACACAGTCTTAAGACATATTTATCCCCTACACTACACTGTTGAGCATCAGGTCCAAGACATGACCTCCATCCTCACACTGGCCCTCAGTGCACCGCCCTCACCAGACGAATAAAGATCCTTATATAAAATAACCAATACACACTAGCGATGTCTCCCTATCTCACCTTCGTTGCCATGGTTCCTTTAAACCCGTGTTAAATAATCGGCTTGTCTTGTAGATTTGACGCCCGATGTGCGAACAGGAGGACGCCATTTTCCACAAGTGCATTGTGGCTAGGAATGTACCATATTACTAGTAATGAGGGGGAGGACTCGTTTATAGTGACGCACTTTTTTCTGTCATTATACACATCACATATTAATGTGCCTTTTTGGTGTATCCTATTTTAATTGCTATAGTTACAGTTTATCTTTACTGGGTAATAACGTAATTAAATAATATTGATAAAGTTTTGTCCCCTCTCCTCTAGTTGTATTTGGTTTAGTCCGAGTGAACCCACGTGCTGGAGTTCCTGTAGCGCGTGCCCATGTGAAATTGAAGCTAAGCTAACTCGCTTTAGGATGAAGTTGTAAATATAACTTAACTTGGATAAGAAAACATGATGCTTTTTTCTAAGGAAACGCCATGGAGGCGGTTGGATGGCATGTCATTCGGCATGTACTCCTCGGAGGAAATACGGTAAGCGTACAATGCGTTGTCTTAGTAACCAAAACAACTTAACTTATTAGCCGTAAAAGCTAAACATGAAGCAGCGCGAGCTGTTATTTATTTTGTCAAAAAACTTCCACACAGTTATGACAACATGTCATATTTATGTTCTATGTAGTGAATAATGCTGCATCAGAACCTGACTGTTTACATGCTTGAACCTGTTTTTATGGGAAGAACCCAGTAGCTGCTGGTTAGTACCCAGTAGTAAGATAGAGTAGACTTGAACACGTGATGATATTTTTAATACATACATTATATACAGTGTTATTTCCTGGGTAAGCCAGCAGATTTCTTCTTTTGAACAACTCTGAACTAGCATATACACTGATCATACATCATAACATTATGTATTACTACCTGCCTAATATTCAATAGGTCCCCCCACTTTTTTGCCACTGAAACAGCTGAGCACTGTGTGAACCAACATGAACCTTTTTCTTTCCTTCCTTTCTTTCATTTTGCATTATTGGATTAACGGACTGCACGGGTCAGCTTTCAGTCTCCACATGCATCACTGAGTCTTGGCTGCACACGACCCTTCACTGGATCACTAATTTTCCTTTTTTGAATCACTTTTGGTATGTCCTGACCACTGCACACTGTGAACATCCCACAAAAGCTATGGTTTTGGAGTTTCTCTGACCCATCACTGGAAGCAGAAAAAATTGACCAGCATAAAGATTTGAGTGATTTTTAAAGCGGACAAAGTGTAATGGCTAGAGGAATGGGTCAGAGAAACTCCAAAACTGCAGCTCTTGTGGGATGTACCCAGTTTCCAGTGGTCAGTACATACCAAAAGTAATCCAAGGAAGGAAAGGAAAACCAGAACCGGCAACAAGGTCATGGGGACCCAAGGCTCAGTGATTGACGTAGGGAGCATACGCTGAACCCGTGTAGTCTGATCCACACAGTGCATCAGTACACACACTGTACCACTGTTTTGGTGACAAAAGGTCACGCCCAGTCAAACTAAAAATCAGCCAATTGGCATCACTTGCTGATCAACCGTTTCATCGCTATTACAAGCGTAATTAGGTTTTTAAAAATCGATTTTCGGAGTCAGTGTGGTGATATGTGAATCGACACACAAAAAAAATCGAGATTCATAACTGAATGGATTTTTTTTCTCCCACTGTAAATAATGTGAATCACCACAGACTGCTGCTGATATGTTTGCTCTAATGACCCGTGTTTTGTCTCATAGGGGTGCATCACTATCCCTGCTTGTTATTAGCGACCCGGTTTCGGAACATATGATACATACTCCCACATTAAGAAACAGATTTTTTTAAGAAACAGATGTCCATTTACCCTTGAAGGTTTAGTTTTCATAGTCTACTTTCCTTTTCACCAATAATGGAGTTAGGGGGTCCTCAGGAATAGGATTGCAAGGAACCAGCAAGATGTAATTATGCATTATGATTTTTTTTCCCTACATAGGAAACTGAGTGTGAAAGGTGTCACTAATCCGCTGCTCCTGGACAACGTGGGGAACCCCGCTCCTAACGGACTCTATGATCTGTCACTGGGTCCAGCTGACATTAAAGAAATCTGTACAACCTGCATGCAGGACTTCAACAACTGCCCAGGACACTTCGGTCATGTCGACTTGCACCTACCTGTTTACAACCCTTTCTTATTTGATGTAAGAGGTCAACATTTCTCCTTATCAGGCTGTTTTTCCTCAAGCTGTCTTTCTTGACACAGTGTCTATTTTAAAAACTAAAATTCAGTTGAGTTGTTAACAAAATACTTATACTGCTTTTTACAAGATTTTATGGATTTGTTTATTTATTTATTTTCCCCTCAGAAATTGTACATGCTTGTACGAGGGTCCTGTCTGTCATGCCACATGCTGACGTGTCCTAGGGCTGCCATTCACCTGCTTCTTAACCAACTCAAATTATTAGATGTTGGAGCGATGAGAGAAGTCTGCGAACTCTCGGTTGTCCTTAATCAGGTGGGCATGAAGAATGTATCGCCTAATGGAGCCAGATATTGAAATGTTATTAAGCCTGGGGTGCCTTATTAATTTTTTTTTCTTTTGGTTTGTCAGTTTTTAGAAGGTAGTCCACAAGCATCAGGAGCAGAAATCCAAGAGGCTTTGGAGGAATTTAGTGTTCCAATTTTAAAAGCCAATAAAAGCAGCCATGGGGATGCACCTGTGAGTAATATTGTTTTTTTTATTTATTATTATTATTATTATTATTATTATATTGTTTAGCTTTTTAAATGATCTCAAATTGCTGCTGTTTTCCTGTGTATGATCTACGTCTACCTTCTGATCAGATCAAGCATATTTGTGAGTTGAAAAGCAGTCTCATCACAGAATTTTGGAGAATTCACATGGCATCTCGAAAATGCCCCAGCTGCAAGTAAGCAGATGCTGAGTATTTTACCATTGTTTAAATTTTCGTAAATTTTGTTCTGATTATGTGTCATTATTTATCTTGACATAGTGCTAGCAAGTCACAGATACGTCGAGAACACAATAGCAAGCTAATCGTCACCCGTTCGGGCATCAAAGATGATGGCGGAGCGGACAAAGGTTGGTCTTCTTTTATTCTTGCAATTTACTCAAATGAGTACATGTAACTATTTACTATTATTTTCTGTGCCTAGTGCTATAGTTGTGTTTTCTGTCTCAGATGATGCTCACATGGCTAAACGTGGATATCTAACTCCGAGTTTGGCCCGAGATCATGTCATCAAAGTGTGGGAAAAAGAGGGTAAGTTGTGCTTCCGTACCGGCTACAGTACGCACATTGCAATGACCGAGGAGTTAATGTTTATCTATAAATGTGTGTTGTGCATCTTAACCTTACAGGTTTCTTTCTGAAGCACCTCTTCTCAGGCCTGGCAGAGAACAGTCCTAATGGTTTCAGCCCAGATATGTTCTTCTTAGAATTGCTAATGGTCCCTCCGTCCAGGTAGCCTTCAGTCTGTATTTTAGCTTACCAAATACCCTGATCACTTGGCTTGTGCCCCCTATTAGTGTGTATATGTTGATTGTTCTGTATTTGACCAGGTACCGCCCAGTCAGTCGTCTGGGAGATCAGATGTTCACCAACGGACAGACAGTGAACATGCAGGCGGTCATAAAGGACAACGTCGTCATTCAGAAACTGCTTGCACTTATTGCAACTGAGAAAGCTAGCACAATCGAGGATTCTTTCACACAGCTGGAGGAGGTAGGGAAATATTACATCTCTAGAAGAAGCTGCTTTGATTTTGTAAAACTGCTTTGTGACAATGACCATTTGTTAAAAGTGCTATATGAATAAAATTGATTTTAATTTAAAATTTTATACAAAATGCTTGTTAACTATCAAATGCTTGTGTAGACAATTATAGAGTAAGGGAATAATGCATAGCAGGAGCTGCTTTGATTGGAAAATAATTAGTGACTGGATGGATCTCTTGCGCTACAAAAATATGTAAATGATTTTGGATTAATTAAAATTAGAGGCATGATTTCTATACATTTATGGTTTTGTTTTATATGTTATGAAATGTCAATTAAACAAGTTATTTAGTGTAATGTTCTTTTACCTATAATTGATTATTCTTCCACATTCTCTTTATGCCACTGATCTTACTGCCCTTAAACATTTAGTGTTACAATTTGCTGTGGTGGAACATTTTAGGAAACACTGTTAAACTGGAGACTCCTTCCACAAATATGAAATAAACATCTTTAAATATAAAAAGATTAATATTTTTATTATTAAATAACAGTAAAGACCACATAAGGTTACATCTACCATACTTGTTTCAGTGCCTTAGTTGTTGCTCAGAAAATTAATGATTTTCATGTTTAATGGAAATACAATGATGTTCTGGATCTTTTCAGGCCCCTGAGACACAAGAACCCAGCCAAATAGACCAGGCATTTTTAGCTGGGCTACCTGGAGTCACCTTAACAGACAAACTCTATAACGTCTGGATCCGCCTGCAGAGTCATGTCAATATTGTGTTTGACAGCGATATGGACAAGCTGATGACCGAAAAGTTCCCTGGAATCCGCCAGGTTACTTATACCACTTCTTCTTTATTTCTTTTTCCGGTCGATTAACTTCACATTTTATAAATATAAAAAAATAACTATTTTTAGTAATATTAATAGTATATTAACATTGAGGTCACTCTTATCTTGGCCCTGTTATCTAGCAACCTTCTGAAATGACACAACCACCACCTGGGATACCAGCGAAATTGCCAGACAACATCCTATCATGGATATTATACCATAGCAATGGTCACCATCTAAATTACCCTTAAGGCTTCCTAGTAACATCTTAGCACCAACCTTGCATTTTCCTATCTCGCACCTATAATACAATGTTATCCCTCAGCAACTATGTAAGTTACGATATTAACACAGTGCTAATCACCTGGAACACCATACGGAGATGGAAATATACAGTGTATATATAATATAAGTTTTTTTTTCCTTCTTTTTCTTTTTTCTTCTTACAATTCTGAACAAACTTAGCAAATTTTTGGTCCTAGTGTATAACCTAGTGCGCGCCACCTGTAGAATCATAGAGGAATAGCAAAATTTCAACACTTCTGATGCAAACGTATATGAATTAAACATTATTTTCATGTCAGCGATTTATGAGTAAGTGTAGTGAAGCACAATTTGCTACACAAAAGAATCACGCTACATCACTGAATCAATTTTTTTTTTCATCTCTAGCAATCAACATCAGAGACTTGTGGCACAGTCACTGTGCTTTTTTTTTATTATGATGATGATTTTTTTTTTTAAGGCATGCACCTCTCTTTTCTTTTCACTTAAAAAAAATCTGATTTACCTTTTATAACTATTCCTAGGTCCTAATTATGTAACTATGTTGGATTCCAGGTATGTTTTGAAATCATATAGTTTGTTAACATGTATATAGTGACCCGTCTAATTTTGTTTTGTCAGCTTTTAGAGAAGAAGGAGGGTCTGTTTAGGAAGCATATGATGGGAAAGCGAGTGGACTATGCTGCTCGCTCTGTCATCTGTCCAGACATGTACATCGGAACCAATGAGATCGGAATACCAATGGTAAGTAAAGTCTTATAAAAAAAAAGACAGTTTTATTAGTAAAATTTTTTGTTTATGTCTTGAATAGGAAAGAATCAAAACTATTATACACTACCGATCAGACGTTTGGAATCACATTAAAATTCCTTTGTTTTTATTTAGTGATTTATTTTCTACATTCTACTCTACAGCAATACTGCAGATTTCAGAACTATGAAATAACACATATGGAATTAGGTAATTATGTAACAACTACAACAACAAGAAGTCAGTTATTTTAAGACACGGAGGTCAGCCTTTCTGGAATAGTTCTTGCAAGAACAGTATTGTATGCATTGTATAAGTGCATTTCCAAACCCATCAAGCACCGTGATAAAACTGGCGCTCATGAAGACCATACCAGGAAGGCTTACCTCTGCTGCACAGAAAAAGTTTATTTAGAGTTACCAAACTCAGAAATCACCAATAAACAAACAGCACCTTGGGTTAGAGCCGTTATGAAGGCTTTCATCTCAACATTAACTGTTCAAAGAGATTATTGCGTATTTTGGACGCCTTCAGCATTGCTTTACAGTGTAGAAAGAAATAAAAATCAGGAACGACCATGGAGTTAGAGAGTGATCCCAAACTTTTCAGAGGTAGTGTATATTCCAATTACATATTGTTTGCAGCAGACACTGGCATATTTACAGCTATTCAGGTAGAATTCAGCAAATTTGTTTCATATAATTGCACCTGCTCCTTTTTATGAATGGCAGCTAATGAGTTTACTGATGACTCTGTGTGACTGCAGGTGTTTGCCACTAAGCTGACGTACCCACAGCCAGTGACACCGTGGAACGTGAAGGAGCTGCGGCAGGCTGTGCTTAATGGGCCGGATGTGCACCCAGGGGCCTCTATGGTTATCAATGAGGATGGTTCGCGAACTATTCTTAGCCGCATCAATCCCACTCAGAGAGAGGCTATTGCTAAGCAACTCCTCACGCCCAGCACAGGCCAGCACCGAATGCCAATGAAGATCGTAAGTGTCTCTGAAGGGAATCTAAAGCACTGTACATGTGAATGAGAAAATTGCATTTTACTATATTTTAACCCGTAAATCAATATGACAGGTTTGAAAGTTCAATGAACGTAGCAAGGACTGAATTTGAAAGGAAATACTAGCATAAGAAATACTAGTATTAAAATTGTATTTCTGTATTAAAATTTAGTTATGATTAATCAAAATCTGGAAGGAAAGTCATGTTTCACATGTTGAATCTTGTTCGTACCCTTCAGGTTAATCGCCACATCAAAAATGGAGATGTGCTCCTCTTGAATCGTCAGCCGACACTACATAGACCGTCTATCCAGGCTCACTGCGCACGAATCCTGCCTGGAGAGAAGGTACTACGGCTGCATTATGCCAACTGCAAAGCCTACAACGCTGACTTTGATGGTGATGAGATGAACGCACACTTCCCGCAAAGTGAGCTGGGTCGGGCGGAGGCCTACACACTTGTCAGCACAGACCAGCAATACCTTGTACCCAAGGTGAGGTGCTGATTAAAAGTTTTATGCTCGATCTGTTCTTTAGTGAATCAGATAATTGATGTTTTATAAACCTCACAATTCCTTGTAAATTCCTTTTACTCTAGGATGGGAAACCTTTGGCTGGACTCATCCAGGACCATATGGTGTCGGGCACCGGTATGACCATCCGTGACTGCTTCTTCCCAAAGGATCAGTACATGGAACTGGTCTATAGAGGTCTCACTGATAAACGAGGCAGAGTCAAGCTGCTTCCTCCTGCTCTCATCAAACCTCAGAAACTTTGGACTGGAAAACAGGTACCTACACCGCATCTGTTCCTCAATCACAGGGCTTATGAAGGACATTGGGGTGTTGTGTCTCTTCACTAAAGTTCAGTTAGTATGTTATCAACTGCACTGGTGGGATAAATAAAAAAAAAAGAACACTTAATGTTAGATATTGTGTTATTAAAAAAAATTAAATAAAAATTGTCACCCCAATGCCCCATCCCCCAGCGCTGTGTGTTCATAGGGTTCACTGCATGGTTCACTCTGCAACTTGTTCACATTTAATTTGGTGTCTCTTTCTTTCTCACTCTTCTCCCCTCACTTTTTAAAGACTCTTCTAAATATTAAACAATAGACATTTCTCCATTGTAAATGTGGCTTAACAATGTTGCTAACCTTATGATTGGGAGAAATACCCTGAGCTGAGTGTGAGATGTACACGGTTAAAGTTCATTCAGAATTTAGTTTTGGTGTAACTGTGCTTTTCATGAAACCATTTTAGTCAGTTTAAATACAAGTTTAGATAAATTTTGTAATAAGTATATACCTTATAAATGTAATAGTTAATGTCTTGCCTGAATACAACTTATTTGTAGATTACACAAGTCCCTAAAGTGAAGATTCTGAATGTTTTTTTTTTTCTTTCTCAGAATTGCCTTATCTTGTTCTTTATTCATTTGTCTTCCAAAATGAGCAGTATACGCTGTTGTCAACTACGCTATACACAGCCAATGTCCTGTTCCTCATAAATAACAAAAGACAAACAATAAATAAAATTAAAAAATGAGGGTTGAGTGTAATTAGATTATCTGGTAAAATATATATTTCTAAAAGTTCTTTCCAGAGCTTTTTTCTAAAGGCATTGCATCCTGAGACATGTTTTTTTAATGATTTTATTCCTAAAAGGTCGTGTCCACCCTTTTGTTGAACATCATCCCAGAAAACCACATCCCTCTGAACCTGACAGGAAAGGCCAAGATTCCCAGTAAGGCCTGGGTGAAGGAGCCTCCTCGAGCCGTTCCAGGCTACCATCCCGACTCCATGTGTGACTCTCAGGTGATCTGCATAGCTGTAATATAACTAGTAATTATATTAGCTATTATATTAGCTAGTAATAAAGTATAAATGTAAATATAAATCTATGTTTAGAAATAATAATGTGGTTTACAGGTGGTGATTCGAAATGGTGAGCTGCTGGTGGGAGTGCTGGATAAAGCGCACTATGGGAGCTCTGCATACGGACTGGTGCACTGCTGCTATGAACTCTATGGAGGAGAGACCAGTGGCAAGCTTCTAAGCTGCTTGGCCCGTCTTTTCACTGCTTACCTTCAGCTATATCGTGGCTTTACCATGGGTAAGAGCTATCGTCTGTCTGTGTCTTTTATCATGCTGCAACATGCGCAAACTATCTATTTTTTATCTGTTGATAAGACAAATCCTTTTTCATTTTCAGTAATTATTACTAATTGAAACAGTTAAGTTAAGTGTCCAGTTCTGGCAATCAAATTTATCAAGCTGCCCCTACCTGACACTCTTTTTCTTTTATTAACAGGTGTGGAAGACATTTTGGTAAAGCCAGGTGCTAATAAGCGAAGAAAGAAGATCATTAAAGAATCAGTTAATTGTGGCATCAAGGTCAGTGTATATGATACCCTGGTTCATTTTAATAGAATCTTAAGTCAAAACATGATAATGATTGATTTTTGTTTAATTCCAAGTGCACACAAGAGAAATATTAGCTTGGCCAGTTTGCAGACTCAGATTTGGATGGTTTTGTTATTCATTAGTGAGACTTACAGGTTGTAATGCTCACTGTAAGAAAAACTTTTTGAGATGAACCCTATCACAAATTAAAACTCTTTACACTTCCCAGTGATGCAGAGTACTGCAAATTACTCGACACCATGTCTTTGCAGAACACATTTAAAAGTCCCTTAATTTGGATGAAAAGTCCACATGGGTCATCAGCTTGTATGTGTTATACAGGCACTTGGGGCAGCCTTTAACCTGCCTGCTGCTGCTGCAGAAAGTGAGGGTCGTGACCTCTGGCAAAATGCCCATTTGAGCATAGACCAGCGAGACTTCAATATGGTGGACCTGAAATTCAAAGAAGAGGTCAATCAAGTCAACAACAACATCAACAAGGTATTGGGTTTTTTGTGTTTGTTTGTTTTGTGATGGAAAGTTAAAATGCTAGCTTTTTGTGCTCTTTTTTTCCCTTAATCCCTTTTCCTTTATCTTCTGGAAGATTCTGTAGTTTATAATCTGTGATCTTTGTTTGTTAAGGTGTGCATGCCAGTGGGTCTGCATCGTTCATTTCCTGAGAACAACCTCCAGCTGATGGTGCAGTCTGGAGCCAAAGGATCCACTGTCAATACAATGCAGGTGATCTGCCTTAAAAACATTAGGAGAATTATATTAATCTGATGCATTAACTTTTTATTTATCATCTCTGTCAAATCTTTCATTATGATATTTATTTTTGGGGAGGAAATAGCAATAATGTTTTCTTCACTCTCTGTGTGTTCTAGATCTCGTGTCTGCTGGGTCAGATTGAGCTTGAGGGTCGTCGTCCTCCCCTGATGCCCTCTGGGAAATCCCTTCCTTGCTTCCAGCCTTATGAGCCACAACCTCGTGCGGGTGGCTTTGTGACTGGGAGGTTCCTGACTGGGATAAAACCTCCAGTGAGTTCAGTTAGACATTTCACATTAAAACTTCAAAGTTGTCAACATTTAAAAGGAAATATAGATGAGGCAGATTTTCTTTATCAGGTTTTCATTTGATTTCTGATCTCTCGGCACCCTTGTGAAAAAAAAAAAAGCTATGAAAAACATGGCAATTTCAATACTACTATCATGATTGTATTCTGCTTCAATTATTGTAGTTTTTTGTAGTTTCAAATTTGATTGATCTTGTTGATTTCAGGAGTTTTTTTTCCACTGTATGGCTGGTCGTGAAGGACTGGTGGACACGGCTGTTAAAACTAGTCGTTCTGGGTATCTGCAAAGGTGAGACAGTCTTGGACGTTGCCTTACAAGTTACAGATTTAAGCATGCATGAGTAAATCTTGACTTATTGCTCTAACACACCAGAGCCAGTTATGCAGAAATTATGTTGTACACTAGAGATCTACAACAGAACTGAATTCTGTCTCTGACCGATTTTTATAACCGGACTCCTGTTTCAACCGTCTTTGCTAACAATCTGTTTATTAGTGTGCATCATGTTGTTTTTCCAATTTTATAGATGCGTCATAAAGCACCTTGAGGGACTAGTGGTTCAGTATGACCTGACAGTGAGGGACAGTGACGGCAGTGTGGTGCAGTTCCTCTATGGAGAGGACGGCCTGGATATTCCAAAAACGCAATTCTTGCAGCCTCGTCAGTTCTCTTTCATCAAAGACAACTTTGAGGTAGTACACATGTTAACAAGTGTTGGCACCTTTAACGCTTTAGTCATATACTTGGTGACCATTCTACAAAGCCATAATAAATGTACAACATTGTATAGAGTGTCTGTCTTTTTGTGCTTTTGAAGGTTATCAGAAAATCGCAGTGCTTAGATGAAGTGCTGGCTAAACTGGACCCCAAGGCGGCTTATAAGCACTTTAAGGCCATTAAGAAGTGGAAGGCTAAGCATGAGCATTCGTCTCCCAGAGATGGAGCGTTCCTGCACTTTTCGCAGAAGAAACTGAGCAAGTTGAAAGCTCAGGCTGAGGGCCTGTCAGGAGGGTTAACCAACGGGAGAGACGATGCTACTCTGCAGGTAATGATTTGTTTAAAAAAAACTTCTTAAAATGATTTAAAATAATGAACTACACTACCACTCAAAAGTTTGGGATCACTTGCAAATGTCTTTGTTTTTGCTTAGTGATTTATTTTTCTATATTCTACAACAGGGGATTTCATCAAAACTATAACTGAAATAACATGGAAGGAATTGGGTAATTATGTAAAAACAACAATAACAGTCATTTGTTATTTTAAAACATGAAGGTCCTCCAGCTGTGCTGGAATAGTTCATGCAAGAACAGTATCAAGCCATCAAGCACCATGATGAAACTGGCTCTCATGAAGACCATGCCAGGAAAGCAAGACCAAAACTTACCTCTGCAACAAGATACCAGCCTCAAAAAACACCAATTAACAAACTGCACCTCGGATTAGAGCTGTTACCAAGGATTTACAGATCATGAGTAGCATACACATCTCAACATTAACTGTTCAAAGAAGATTATTGTGTTCATTATCGCCTTATTCCAGAATCAGGAATGACCATGGAGATAGAATGTGATCCCAAACTTTTCAGTGGTAGTGTACACCAGGGCTTTGTGATGGGGACAAAAGCTTTATGAATGTACAGTATTTGTATATTACTTAGCAATCGCAGCCATGCAGCTGTTCAATACAATACAAACCATTTATACTACTATCATTTCAGAATTAGTTATGTTATTATATAGTTGCACAAATGAACATGAAGTCGGATTGTACAATGCAATTTACTGTGACTGTCTTTTTTTCCCCCTCACATATATGGATTTTGTTGTTTATTTTTATTTGTCACAGTTGGTGGAGACTTGGACAACTATGGATGAATCCAGCCGTGTGAAGTATCTGAAGAAGTCAGCCCACTGTCCAGATCCATGTCTAGCTGTCCACCGGCCTGACATCTGTTTCGGTTCTGTGTCTGAGACATTTGAATCCATCACCGATTCCTACCTCAGTCAGTTCGATATCAAGCAGGAATTTCACACGTCTTCTGAATATGTTGATAATGAGAGGTGGGTTTTTATATTTATTTATTTTTATTTCAAGTAGTTTTTTTTTTTTAATCAATTGGTAAATCGTTTAAAAATAAATAACAGCTTGTGATTTATTATACAGAATGATGTGGGAATTATGTGCATTCCAGGTTAAGGCATCTGTTGCATCTGAAGTGGCAGAGAGCGTTGTGTGAGCCGGGAGAGGCTGTTGGACTGCTGGCTGCTCAGAGTATTGGTGAACCCTCCACTCAGATGACCCTCAACACCTTTCACTTTGCAGGCAGAGGAGAGATGAACGTGACTTTGGGTATTCCCAGGTCTGTGCATGCATGTTTGAGTAACCGTTTCATGATGAAGCACGTAACTAGGCAAAATCAGGCCAACAATAAAAATGTTAAAAGTGTAGCAGTAAATATTTTGCATGGACAATCATGCAAACTTTGTCTTGACTGTACAGTCGTGGCCAAAAGTTTTGAGAATTACATAAATATTGGAAATTGGAAAAGTTGCTGCTTAAGTTTTTATAATAGCAATTTGCATATACTCCAGAATGTTATGAAGAGTGATCAGATGAATTGCATAGTTCTTCTTTGCCATGAAAATTAACTTAATCCCGAAAAAAAAACTTTCCACTGCATTACATTGCTGTCAGTAAAGGACCTGCTGAGATTTTCAGTAATCGTCTTGTTA
>JAAGKR010002560.1:50458-76583 GCA_011419295.1 Clarias macrocephalus | reverse complement strand
GTGGCCAAAAGTTTTGAGAATTACATAAATATTGGAAATTGGAAAAGTTGCTGCTTAAGTTTTTATAATAGCAATTTGCATATACTCCAGAATGTTATGAAGAGTGATCAGATGAATTGCATAGTTCTTCTTTGCCATGAAAATTAACTTAATCCCGAAAAAAAAAAAAAACTTTCCACTGCATTACATTGCTGTCAGTAAAGGACCTGCTGAGATTTTCAGTAATCGTCTTGTTAACTCGGGTGAGAATGTTGACGAGCACAAGGCTGGAGATCATTATGTCAGGCTGATTGGGTTAGAATGGCAGACTTGAATGGCGTTGCATAGAAATGGCTTGACAGGCAAGGATATTGTGGCTATTAAGATTGCACCTAAATCAACCATTTATAGGATCGTCAAGAACATCAAGGAAAGAGGTTCAATTCTTGTTAAGAAGGCTTCAGGGCGTCCAAGAAAGTCCAGCAAGCACCAGGATCATCTCCTAAAGAGGATTCAGCTGCGGGATCGGAGTGCCACCAGTGCAGAGCTTGCTCAGGAATGGCAGCAGGCAGGTGTGAGCGCATCTGCATGCACAGTTAGGCGAAGACTTTTGGAAGATGGCCTGGTGTCAAGAAGGGCAGCAAAGAAGCCACTTCTTTCCAAAAAAAACATCAAGGACAGATTGATTGCAAAACTTCTGCAAAAAGTATGGCGAATAGACTGTTGAGGACTGGGGCAAAGTCATATTCTCGGATGAAGCCTCTTTCCGATTGTTTGGGGCATCTGGAAAAAGGCTTGTCCGGAGAAGAAAAGGTGAGTGCTACCATCAGTCTTGTGTCATGCCAACAGTAAAGCATCCTGAGACCATTCATGTGTGGGGTTGCTTCTCATCCAAGGGAGTGGACTCACTCACAATTTTGCCCAAAAACACAGCCATGAATAAAAAATGGTACCAAAACACCCTCCAACAGCAACTTCTTCCAACAATCCAACAACAGTTTGGTGAAGAACAATGCATTTTCCAGCACGATGGAGCACCGTGCCATAAGGCAAAAGTGATAACCAAGTGGCTCAGGGACCAAAACGTTGAAATTTTGGGTCCATGGCCTGGAAACTCTGCAGATCTTAATCCCATTGAGAACTTGTGGTCAATCCTCAAGAGGCGGGTGGACAAACAAAAACCCACCAATTCTGACAAACTCCAAGAAGTGATTATGAAAGAATGGGTTGCTATCCGTCAGGATTTGGCCCAGAAGTTGATTGAGAGCAGCCCAGTTGAATTGCAGAGGTCCTGAAAAAGAAGAGCCAACACTGCAAATACTGACTCTTTGCATAAATGTCATGTAATTGTTGATAAAAGCCTTTGAAACGTATGAAGTGCTTGTAATTATATTTCAGTACATCACAGAAACAACTGAAACAAAGATCTAAAAGCAGTTTAGCAGCAGACTTTGTGAAAACAAATATTTCTGTCATTCTCAAAACTTTTGGCCACGACAGGGTGCCGATAATTCTGTATTTAAAAAAAAAAAAAATGATGTTCCTGTTTTTTTGTTTGATTTTGTTTATTTTTAATTCCAGGTTACGAGAAATTCTGATGATTGCTAGCTCTAAAATCAAGACCCCTATGATGAGCATTCCTGTTTTAAGCAGCAAGAAAGCTTTAAAACGAATAAAGACCCTGCAGAAGAAGCTCACACGTGTGTGTCTGGCAGAGGTAGATATATTAATCTAATTAATTAATTACCATACTTTTATAGAACAAGAGTAAATACAGTGTGTGTGTGTGTGTGTGTGTGTGTGTATTTTCATTTTTTTTTAAATGCGTTCCATTTAGCTTTAGTAAAATATCTGATCCATGCAAAAACTGTGGCGTTTGAGAACAAATAATGCAAAGTGGCAACAAATCAAGACAGGAAGTCACTTTCACTCATCTTTTAATCATATCGCCTGTTTATACAATTAGACTTTTAGGCTGGGCAGTACTTATGCATGTTTTGTGGTTATGGCTTTGTCAGGGAGAGTATTTTTTTTATTATTATTATTTAGCGCTTCCTGTTACGTTATAAATGCATCATTTAAAATTCACCACTGCAATTTTATGTCTTATTCTAAATAGATATTGTCCATTTTATATAAATCTATACAGTAAAAATTATGGTGATGGTAAATTGCTTTTTTCTGCAGGTGTTGCATAAAGTGGATGTGGTGGAGACACTTCGAATCGAGGGTAAAAGAGGCCAGAAGAAGAGAATCTTCACTGTCTCATTCCACTTCCTTCCTCCAGAACGTTATCAGCAGGATAAGATGTTGATGCCCCAGCAGATCCTCCGCTTCATGGAAGACAGGTGAGTTCAGTTCTCACCTGTCTTCTACGGTCACTCGCGCATTAGAATCTTTTCTTACCTGCTGACATAACACACTAGGAGGAAAGTGCTATCCACTCCTTAAGCTTACCGGAGCACAAAGATACCCATGATTGGTTAGCATCACTATGGTTGATGTTTGAGTGCATTTGTAATACATATTCAGAGAAGAGTGCCGGTCTAACTACACCCAGTAAGCATTAAAATATTTAAATCCAAAACCATTGTAATCATGTTCAGGACAGGACATCTGGGAATCAAAATGCTTCCCATCTTAATTTAAGAAAATCCCATGCAGAAAATATTTTAGCACAGAATGAACACAATTTATTATATACTAGATGTGCACGTTCCAAAAAATGTGCAATGCCATCTGTTGAATTGTGGAATTAACTCGGATTGTTACATGTTACTGTGAAGTTTGCAGAATGAAGGTGAGAGATCACGTTTATTAAGTAGATTTTGTTTGCACAGTCATAAGTGCGTATTAAAAATTGTACAGCGCCATCTAGTGAAATTTAAGATGAACTAATGACTTTTTCCAAGGTCAATTATTATTATTTTTTAATAATATAAGGGCTTTTCAAAGCTTCATTAAGCTCTGCCAAAAACAGCTGTGAAAACCCCATTCAAATTTGTTCAGTAATATTTACAGACAAAAATTCCAAAAACCATCTTGATATGTTCTATTACTTATCTTACATCCCCCTCCAAATTATTTTTCCACAATTATCTTCAGCGTACAGACACGCAAACTTTACATTTTATCAATAGTTTTTATGCAATACAACAGGCGCATGATTGTAAGTATAAATGTTTTTAATGAAAGATATTGGGTAGAAAAAAGAAACAACAAAGTGTGGTTTTTCCACTACTAAAAATATTTATATCACGTTAATATTTACACCACGTTGAATTTATTTATTTTTTTCTCTCTTCAGATTCTTCTTTTTACTGCTTGACGCCATCAAGAAACTGAGTGCCAAGCTGGCCTCAATAAATTCAGTGGACACGCGCAAGGCCACAACAAAGGACACGGATCGGGATGCAGAGGGCGCCATTAACAGAGAAGTCCGTTTCAGAACATCTGAAATCTTGCTTTAATCCATTTTGAAGAGAAGTGGTTATTTAAGCATTGGTACTCACATACTGGGTGTTTGCAGGATGGTGGAGATGAGGAAGCGGAGGAGGGCAGAGTAGTGGACGATGAAGCAGATGAAGGGGATGCAGATGCTGCTGATGCCAAGAGGAAGGAGAAGCAGGAGGAGGAGGTAAAGAACAGAGCACAAACAACTTTGTGATATTTGATGCCTGTCTGAGAATCTCATCTCTGAAAGGGCTTAGGATCCTTAAGGGGTAGTAATGTTCTCAGTGTAGCACCAATGTTGTTTCTACTTTGTTTGGTCATTAAAAATCATGTTAGTATTTATTTAGGTGCACATACCACTATTTGACGTAGTGGTAGAAAAAAAGGTTTTAAAGCAACTGTTTGTTCTTACAGGTGGACTACGAGAGTGAGGAGGGGGAGAACAGTGGGGATGAAGAACAAGAAGAGATGACCGAGCAACCAGAGGAGGAAGTGGTAACAGAGGAACCATCTGAGGAGACGCATCGCAATGGTCAACCCTCCAGCCAAGAGAAGGTGGAGGAAGAAACTCCGGAATCGATGAGAATCAACAAAGTGCTGCAGCTCAGCTCCAGTATAGAGGCCTACAAATATGACCAGCATAAGGGCCTGTGGTGTGAGGTACCTATATTTGATAGTGTTTCTTGTATGTTGCACTTTTTTTTTCTTTTTTTTTTAGTTATGGTGAACAATATTATACCATTTGAGATCCTTCTTTATAGAATGGGGGAGACGTAGGGGCAGTGGGAGAAATGTTCAGAAATCTTGTTAGGGCCAAAAAATGAGTAAAAGATTTTTTTATATAACTCTTGCACCTCCAGGGTCGATGGTTTTAATTGGGTCAGTGTGCATTATGTTTGCATGTTCTTACTGAGTTTGGTGTGTTTCCTCTGGGTACTCTGGTTTTCTCCCACAGTCCGAACCAGATTAGGCTAATTTTTGTTTCCAAATTGCCTGTAGGTATTGTATGCATGTGTGCCCTGTGATGGACATTATTTTTCAATAAAAGAATGTGTGTGTTTTGTTTTTTTCCCCCCTCAGGTGACCCTTGCGCTCCCAGTTAGCAAAGTGCACTTTGACCTGACCTCTCTAGTGGTAGCACAAGCTCAGAACGCTGTAATAATGGAAACGAAAGGTATTACTCGCTGTTTACTTAACGAGGTGACCACAAAGGAGGGTGCCAAGCAACTGGTAATGAACACAGAGGGCATCAACATGCAGGAGATGTTCAAACATGGAGATGTGAGTTCACGCTTATTTAATTCTGTAGCACTATAAGGATGCGTAAAGCTAATGTCAAGCTAATGAATCGTTTAATCATTTTGATCTTTTCAATTTAAAACAATCAGTGATCACAGAGAGGAACTATGGTAATCTCTGTGTGTGATCAGCTAAGCTTACTCTATGTATCTTAATTGGGAAATCACACCCAATCCAGATTAAAGCATCTCTTACAAAGAGAAAATGTCCATTAGTTTTGTGTGTGTACATGGTGGTCATTTTTGGAAGTAAAGTGGAAAGTGGACATACTCATTTGCTAATTGTTATGGATTGCAAAATGTTAAAGATTCACTACTAATAAAGAATTGATGACAGCCGTGCATTTGCTGCTTGCAGCTCAGACTAAAACATTTTTAATGAGAGAATACGAAAGTTTGTTGAAAGATGGACAAAGTGTATTGAAAAGCAAGGAGATTATGTCTAAAAATTATGTTTTCTAAAAGTCAATTGAAATTAATTCTACTCACCTTTTTGTATACAGTATATGCTTTGCTAGCTGGAGATGGATGAATTCCAAATTATACTGTGTTTGGGGTTTTATTAGATTAAATTAACACTATTTACCTATCTCTGTGTTAAGGTTCTCGATCTGAATCGTTTATATTCAAACGAGATCCATGCCATGGCCAACACATATGGTATTGAAGTGGCTCTGAGGGTCATTGAGAAGGAGATAAAAGATGTGTTTGCTGTTTATGGTAAGTCTGTGTTCAAAGCCGGGTTCATTTTATTGTAGTTATGTGTGACTTGCTGTTCAATGCTGCTCATTTTTGTCTGACTAGGTATTGAAGTGGACCCACGGCATCTCTCTCTAGTAGCCGACTACATGTGCTTTGAGGGTGTGTACAAGCCTCTGAACCGCTTCGGCATGCAGTCCAACAGCTCACCGCTGCAACAGATGACCTTTGAGACCAGCTATAAGTTTTTGAAACAAGCCACAATGTTGGGTATGGATAATCAGTAGTTGTCCATATAATAGGAGTGTTCATTCAGATATAGGTTCAGTATAGGTAAGAATTATGAACGTGTGTTATGTTAATATTGTTGTCTTATTCTTCTGCTTTGCAGGCTTGTACGATAAGTTAAATTCACCTTCAGCTTGCTTGGTTGTGGGAAAACTTGTGAAAGGAGGAACTGGACTCTTTGACCTCAAGCAGCCTTTACAGTGACCCTGAATGGTGTCTTGATCTACAAGACACACCGTTTATCTGTCGACAGGAGAGTACATGGCTGTCACATGTAGTGTTCAACATGCCAGTAAATATTTTTTATTAAAAAATATATGTATATATTTTGACTGTTGTCATTTTTTGCCTGTACTTCACATTCTCTATCTTTTCAAGTCAAGTTTGCTTGTCTACTTCTCCTGATTTGTACTTTTCCTTTCAGCTGAAATTAGATGTAATTACAAATAGGTGGAGTTCAACTAAATATTTTTTATTGGTGTCCATTACTATCTGAGCATAATTGTTTAGATTTTATTTCTTATGTTAATCTCATTAAATTGTACAATATACAATTTAGCAGCAAATCTCAATTTGCATCCTCTCAATTTGCATAAAATAAGTAACATAAATTTTATATAACAAAGTAGGTAGTTGGATTTCACAGATAGTTTGCCATGATGGTAATAGTCTAAAAAAGTTCTTAGTATAAACATTTGTTTAATAACTTTTGTAACTGATGCTAACTTATAAATCTGTCATACAGTTACAGGTGCAGAGACCAACATGTCATGTTTTGTGGTGATTTTGACTTTTGATTTGTCCTGTTACATCAACAACCCAAATATTTTAATATATTTGAAGTTTTTGGTAGACAAGAAACCAATTTAGAAATCATAGCAGGTGTAAAATTCATAATCTGTCATAATCCAAGTTTTAAAAAAATGAATAGATGAGGTACTCTCTATGGCCAAAAGTTTGTGAGCTTCTCACCATCACACTGATATAATCTTGACTTAAACCCTACTGAATGCAGTGGGACGGATTGGATTGGTAACCGTTTCCCAAGCCTCCTCATCAAACATCAGTGCCTAATTTAATAATCTATATAAATACAGATTTTGACTGTACATTGGTCATCACTTTAAACGATTTGCCTTTTTTGTTACTGGCGATCAAAATTTAGAGAACAATTTATAAACAATTGAACAATTCTGAAATAATGCTATCTTCACTGCTCAACAGTTGAAGGAGTTTTTGTCCTGTCTATACCATGCTACCAGAAGACCTTTTCCACAAAATAACTAAGGCATTTCAACAAAAAAACATTATTTTGCAGAAAACACACTGATCAAAATTAGAGAACAACAATGACTGTAGCATGGGAAAAGATTACAACAGTCAGCAATTAGTAGGAAGTGTACAGGCCTCTGCTCTGAATGATTTCAGCACATCTGCGGCCACAGGACAGCACTAGTCTCTCACACTGCTCTGGGGTGATTTTGGTCCACTGTTCTTCCAGTCTCCTCCACAGTGTCAATTTATATATAAATTGGAGGGCCGAAACTAGTCTCGGGTCTGTCCAGCCATATTCTGTCAGAGCGTCATGCAAAACCGCCTGCAGAGTTTAATTAAACTTTGCCAGTCCTTCATTATTTGCCTGAAGTTAAACCTGCATCATTAATAAAATCAGAATGGTGAGTAGAAGGGAATTTATGAGCAGTTATGTACCAGATTATAAGTGTGCAAGTTACGAAAGCGTACGGTGCATGTGCAAACTGGACGCATCTTGAATTGACCGCTGGACAGAAATTAATTAAACTTTTGCCTGTATTTACTTGGATATCTTACTCACTCACTCACTCATCATCTATACCGCTTAATCCTGTATTCAGGGTCATGGGGGGCCTGGAGACTATCCCAGGACAGGGTGCCAATCCATCGCAGGGCACAGACACACACACATACACTCACTCATTCACACACTACAGGCAATTTGGGGACGCCAATTAGCCTAACCTACATGTTTTTGGACTGTGGGAGGAAACCAGAGTACCCGGAGGAAACCCACGAAGCACGGGGAGAGCATGCAAACTCCATGCACACAGAGACGGGTTGGATATCTTACTGAAGTTTAAACTGCACCATAAGTGAAATCAAAATGGCGAATGTTATGCACAGTTATGTGCCAGATTTAATAAATTATGAATCTACTTTATAATAAGATTCTAATAAACTACTTGCTCAATGTAAACACCTGCACCAATAGATATTAATTAGAATCAAAACTTTCCTCTGGATGCTCTGATTTGCTTCCACAGTCCAAAAACATGCATGTTAGGCTAATTGGCTTTCTCCAAATTGCCTGTAGTGTGTGTGTGTGTGTGTGTATACACACTGCAATGTCTTGGCACCCCATCCAGGGTGTACGCCGCATTATGCCCTAAGTCTCCTGGGATAAGCTCCAGGCCCCCTGCAACCTTGTATACAGAATAAAGCAGTATACTGTATAAAGTAAGTGTTCATGTCAAACCCTGGACTTGTGGTGAAATTTTATTTATAATAAAACATACATGCTATATGCAACTTTTACAAATACCTTACAGTATACATATACTATAGAATGAGAAAATAATATATGATGATACGCAAACATCTGTATGTGATAACGTGAATAAAGTGTGAACAGGATCATTCTCTTTCTTTCATTTTTTGGCGCGGACTCTCTCTCTCTCTTTCTCTATGTGTGGAGGACTTCCTATCCCACAATGCACCGCGGTTCATTTTGAGCCCTCGCGGCTTACAACGTGTTCCGCTTGTGGGGCATGTATGTATGAGCGCGAGCTGTGTTAAAGATTAGCATATTTCGGTTACTTTTTTACTTCAGAAATTTACAATTTCTTCTACAAAAGGTTTGTTTTCTGCATGAATTAAAGGACCAGGGGCAGTCCGGCCGACGAAAATGTCTTTGGTTTGTGCAAGTAAGTTTAAACCTGTATGTTTTTGTTTCTCGGTCAGCTAGTTAGCCGCTGTTAGCGCGCTGTGAGTTTCTACTGTGCACCAGACAAGCCGGAAGCTAAGCTAATCATGCTATTTACAATAAATACTCAGCAAATCTAAGTAAAGCTGAACTTTGGAGTCGCTCAGAGTGTTTAGTCAGCCGGTCTGGGAGAATTATAATGCGGGTTGTGCGGATAAACTTGTTAGTTCAGAGTGAAGGCCATTATTTCATAACCGAAGCTCTGTAGTGCACTTGTGTACGGAATAGTGAGCAATTTGTGATTCAGCCCAGTGCACTTTGCTAGTACATATGCACACAAGGTTAGATTTTTAATTAATTAGCTTTTTTCATAAACCTCTCTTCGAAAACAATAAAACGGATAAGTGAAATCACTCTTGCATTAGCACCCTCTTCTTCACACACAAGTGATTTTGCATGTCTTTACTATTGGACAAATACAATTCTGTTTCCTGTTCATTTCAGATATTGTTCTCTGTTTCATCTTGATTGTTTTAACAAATCAGCATTAATTCAGCTTCATATCAAGCTCTTTAGGGATAAAGTCAAGTAGGCTTTTATTGTCGTTTTAACCATGTACAGTTCAGTACACAGTAAAATGAAACGATGTTCCTCCAGGATCAAGGTGCTACATACAACATAAATTAACAAAACTTGCTAAAAGCTATACCAAAAGAAACAAATAGTAACAAACACAAAACAATATCCTGTGACAAAGTGTAGCGCTGACCAGTACACAGAGCTGAATTGAGGTAGTGCGGATAAATTGTCCATCAGATGGTAAATGCAGTAAATCATTTGTGTTGTTGTAGCAGCAAATAGTGTAAATATGTATGATCTAACAGCGTACCCTTTTCCTCTCGCTTGCAGTCTCGAACGAGGTACCGGAGCACCCGTGTGTCTCTCCGGTCTCCAACCAGGTGTTTGAGCGCCGCCTTATAGAGAAATACATTGCAGAGAATGGAGCCGATCCGATTAACGGGCAGCCTCTGTCTGAGGAGCAGCTCGTCGACATCAAGGGTGAATAGTACAACACTGTATACGATTAAAGATTTATTTATTTATTCAAAACCTTTTTTATTATTATTATTTCTTGAACAAGAACGTCATAACTGTCTTTCTCTGTCCACATGTATAGTCTCTCACCCAATTAGACCGAAGGCACCGTCTGCCACCAGCATCCCTGCCATTCTTAAATCACTTCAAGATGAGTGGGTAGGTGACCAGTGTTTGCTTTTTCAAGCCAGGTTCAAAGCAGTTTTTCTCTGCATACATTGGTTGTGTTAAATGCAGTGTGTTATTCAACTGCTGTAATTGCAGCGGTACTCATGAGCACACGTCGTCTCTCTTTCAGGATGCAGTGATGCTGCACAGTTTCACACTGCGCCAGCAGTTGCAGACAACGCGCCAGGAGCTGTCACACGCACTCTACCAACACGATGCCGCCTGCAGGGTCATCGCTCGTCTCACTAAAGAGGTTACTGCTGCCAGAGAGGGTGAGCGCCATGTAGATTTATTGGGGCTTCTAGGTTAAACATGCTCTTGTAGTCTTATAAGCATATATTTGTTTATTTAATTTAAGTACTGGATAATGGTAGTAATAAGTTATGAATGAAAATTTTCATGGCATGCATTATCCAATAATTTTATTTAGTGATCTGGTAATTTATTAATTGCTTGGGTTTTTTTTTTTTTTTTTTTTTTTGGAAAGCAAATCAATTTGAATGGAAATCAGGAAGTATGCTTTAAAGGATGCTCTCACCCAGACTTACATACCAGGCACACGGTGCCAAGTTTTTATTTTTGTATCAAGTTCCACTTCTTATGAACTTCAAAATTCTATAGGTTCATTTTCAATCATTTTTATCTATGATTAAGCTGCTGATGTTAGATCTTTTTTGTTATGTACAAAATGATGAATCTAGATCGAACGACAGCTTCGATATAGCAGCTTTAGAAACTTTATTTTTACTATATATACTATTGATATATTATGTATATCAATACATGTAGTTGCTTTTTTGTTTTTTCATAAACGTGCAAAAAACAAGCATGTACATATATTAACACCTGTAACCCTTTGCCTTTGCAGCTTTGGCTACACTCAAACCCCAAGCTGGGTTGGTTGCTCCTCAGGTTGCTCCCGCCTCCCAGCCCGCAGCTGTGGTCAGTGTTCACCTAGAGTTTCTCCAGATCATGTACTTCTTTAACAATTTGTGTAAGATGGATTGTTTTGTGGATTGTTTTGAAATCTCTGTGTTGCTCAGGGTGCGGGTGGCGAGCCCATGGAGGTCAGCGAGCAGGTGGGAATGACTCCGGAGATTATCCAGAAGGTAAGTTCACCACCACAACTATCACCTGTCTCCACCTAAATTATTGTACATTTAATTGGTTGCTTTGAATCCATTTTTGACATGGTCAAAACATTTTTCCAGCTGCAAGACAAGGCCACTGTCCTGACCACCGAAAGAAAGAAGGTAAGCGTGTGAAAGCTGCTGAAGAACTTGTATTTCTATTGCATGTCACATTGCTAATAGTTGCATTGTTTGCAAGTATTATTAGATATTCAGGTCTAAAACTGAATTTTATGATTCTTTGGAATTCAGAGGGGAAAGACAGTGCCAGAGGAGCTGGTCAGAGCCGAGGATCTCAGCAAGTATCGCCAAGTGGCCACGCATGCTGTAAGTTGGTCTTACCTTGGTGTCTATTAAAACGTTTAATTACAGGCTGGACTGCAGGAAAATATTTCAGCAGATTAAGTAAATAAATATACTTAAAAATACTGTAGTAGGACCACATAGGGGGGGGGTGGTTCTGTATTTCACCATCTCAGCAGTCAGTCACCTCTATTTATATAAATTATAATTAAGGCACCTCACTGTGAAAGGAAAAGGTTTTCTCATAAGTTATCTCGAATTAGTGTCATAGCTTGTTAAAAATTTTTAAAAAGGCCACCTTGTCTAAAGATTCAATCAAATGCAGTAATAAAAAAAAAAGATAAACATAGGGTTATGTTATTTTATAATAATGTTCTCTTTTAATATTAATTTCTTATATTCTTTTTAAACATAATGTTATGTTTTATGTCTTACAGCTGGAATGGTTAATCAGTAAGATTAGACTGTTTTCAGTAATTATGGGGTTCTGTTATTCACAAGTTCAGATATTTGTAAGCGAAAAACTTTGTGCAGATGGACTGTGCATACTCCTGTTGTATGGTAAATGTGTTGCTTCCAGGTAAAATAAACTTTTACCTTTCACCTTTTCCCCTCTTTACCTTGTTCAGGGTCTGCACAGTGCCAGTATTCCTGGAATCCTTGCTCTGGATTTGTGTCCTACAGACACCAACAAAGTGCTCACAGGTACAGACATGTGACACACAACCTCACCTAACTGACGCCACTGGCACAGGGGTTCTTACAATTCTAATGTCTATACTTCAGGATAATGTATTTTGTATACAAAATATTATTATAAATTTTATAAAGAAATATTATAAAGAAAATTATATTTCTCTCTCTTGTTCTCAGGTGGGGCGGATAAGAATGTGGTGGTGTTTGACCGCAGAGAGGAGCAAATCGTGGCTACTCTTAAAGGCCACACCAAAAAGGTCACCTCTGTCATCTACCACCCATCTCAGGTACACGTTTTTCTTCGAGCCTCATAACTCATGTCAACATGTGTCTGTACATTTATTAAGCTCATATGTTTATCCTCTCCACAGTCGCTGGTGTTTTCGGCGTCCCCGGACAGCACCATCCGTGTGTGGTCACTCGCAGCAGGAAACTGTGTGCAGGTGGTTAGAGCTCATGAGGCAGGAGTTACTGGCCTCTCCCTGCATGCTACTGGAGATTATCTGCTCAGTTCCTCTGAGGATCAGGTAACATAAACGCATCATAATGTGAAAATTTATACTGAGATGCATTTGAAACAAGTCATGGGGTTATGGGGTTCTTTTGGGCCACAAAAATATTTGCCTTGACTAAACTGTGGTAGCTAATATGGAGCATTTTCTCAGTACGCTGGAACCATTTTATAAATATCTCATTTCTCAATTCAATGTTATTTTTACCGGGTTTTATTACAATTTAAAACCTTTAAAAAAGTTTGTGTAAAAAAAAAAAAAAAAAAAAAATTTTGAATGTATCCCATTCCTTATACCATTAGTTTTCTCATTTAAAAGCAAAACGCAACATCCAAACTAAATTCTAATACAAGAATTTAACATTTAACTGAGCAGCACATATCTCCGTCATAGACCATAATTATTATTTATAAACAGAACACACGGGATGCAAATGTGTGAATAGTTTAGCTGTAATTTTATGAAGAAACTGGTGTATTACCTCCTCTAATGTCTCAAGGTTGAGCAGCTGCGAGCACTTGTGTGCATACCTTTTCTCATACGGGCACGCAGGGCTTCGAACGTGCACGATTTTTGATTAATTAGCTCTCACTGTGTTTTGAGACCGGTGTAAGTGTGTAAATGTGCAGGTTTGAGATTAATTTAATGTGCGAGTTTGGAGAAAAATGCATTTTTACATACCAAAAATGTTAAATGTTTTTAAAAAATGCATTTTTCTCCAAACTCGCACATTTCTGTTGCGCAACTTGGAAGCTTCTGCACTCAGTATATCGGTACGATCACCAGTCACAGCCAGTCGAACTGAAAGCCAGCCAATTCCGGTCACTGGCCGATTGAACGGTTCATCTCTATTATAAACGTAATAGGTTTTATAAAATCAATTTTGGAGTCAGTGTGGCGATACGTGTATGGCCACACAATAGAATGACAATTCATAAAGGAATTAAAAAAAATTCTCCATCCCTAGTATCCAAGGACGAGCGAAGTAGTTCCCTACTATACTAGTGGCTTGTATAGTAGGGGATTATATAAAAAAATAAAAGGGTGTTTTTACTCTCAACTGTTATCATGCTGCACAATCAAAAGTCTTGGTTTGACTTGAACACCCCTTGTATAATAATTTAATTAGCGATAGTTAGCTGCCTGATAGTTGAGTGCATTAATATGAACTGCCTGATAGTATAGTACTATCGCAATCTCAGTGTAACATTTTTGTTCTCAGTGTAGGGATTCTTTAAAAAGAAAGCCAAAGGTGCAGCTTGGGAGCTTACCTCACACCCAGTGTTGCTGTTCATTAAAGTTTACAAAATGTCATAATTGTCCTTTGATGTCACCAATTCTAACATTCAGTTTTTGTCATTTAGTACTGGGCTTTCTCTGATATCCAAACTGGTCGTGTTCTTACCAAAGTCACCGATGAGACAGCAGGATGTGGTGCGTAATCCTATCTCTCTATTATGAACTCCTTTTCTATTTCTCAGAGAATGTATAAAATTTTGTTTGTATAATCTCTTTCTCCTTTCTCTGGTTACAGCGCTGACCTGTGCTCAATTCCACCCTGACGGTTTGATTTTCGGCACTGGTACGGCAGACTCGCAGATTAAGATTTGGGATCTGAAGGAGCGCACCAATGTGGCCAATTTCCCCGGTCACTCTGGCCCAGTCACTGCCATCGCCTTCTCAGAGAACGGATACTATCTTGCTACTGGTAAGCAATGCGTAATTTCTTTTTCTGTTCATTTTTAATGTATTTTTTTTGCATGTGTTTACATTTTTGTTTTGTTGTTATAGGTGCTCAGGATAGTTCACTGAAGCTGTGGGATCTGAGGAAGCTGAAAAACTTTAAGACCATTACTTTGGATAATAACTACGAGGTTTGTAATTCTGGTTATTGGAAGTATTAATTTGCTGATATATTACGGTTTGTGTAGAATTGTATTTGCCAAATCACAAAGATTATTAAATCTCTGTTTGATGCTCCATTACATCCCGTCACATGAAAGGCTCTTGTGAGTGCAATAAGCTGGTCTCAACCTTTTGTCCATATTCTTCAGGTGAAGTCTCTGGTGTTTGATCAGAGTGGAACATATTTGGCTGTCGGAGGGTCTGATATTCGAGTCTACATTTGCAAACAGTGGTCTGAGGTTCTTAACTTCACTGGTGAGTGCATAAGCTTTACTATTGTAGGACTATATCTCTATCAAATCTTTTTTTTTTTTTTTAAACTGTGATAAAGATTGCTAAGCTTGAAGTGAATCATGTTGAATTTTGCTCCTCTCTTTTCTGCTTGTTCTCATCTTTCTGTAGATCACTCAGGCTTGGTGACGGGTGTGGCCTTTGGTGAACATGCTCAGTTCCTGTCCTCTACCGGCATGGACAGAAGCCTCAAGTTCTACAGCCTGTAATACACCAGAGGAACTGATTAAATAAAAGTGAATGAGAGAAATTGGAGAATTGTTTTAGTCCATGATCCATTTTAGTGTGTAAGGAAGAAGCCACGAGCATTAGAACCAAGCCTCATAATGCAAACAGGACCATGATGGTTTTAACATTGACTACCTTGCAGATGAAAAATAATACAAAATCATTTACATTTATATTCCCCTGTAGTGATAAGTGACCTTGGTGAACACATTCTGTAATGTTTACTAAACAATCATATGATCGTTTCCTCATAAGAACTTCTGTTGGAAGATTTTCTGTAACTATGAATAATTTAGCGGGTTTTTTTTTTTTTTTTTTTTTTTTTGGTCAACCTTCTATTTTCCTGATCTGTACTCGTAGGCCTCTCTTTTCCTTTCTGGCTTAGTGGTGTTGCTGTTAGTCTCTTGTGCCTAATTTTTTTTTGTACCCTGCTATGAGCTGAAAACAGAAATTAATGCAAATTAGATTTCAATAAAGACTTGATGTTTTTAATGTCTGGTGATATCGTGGCTGAGTAAATTGTGACATGAATTCCAATAATTCTACATCAAAGGTAATGCAGGTATTACATTGTACTGTAGTCTGATAAGAGCTCGGATTCTTGTTGAGTTATGAATAATATACAGAGCCTCTTTAATGTGTGCACAAGCTGGCTCTCTGCAAAAAATGAAAGGCATGGCTAGGCTTCTGCATGAAAGCAGCTGGGTCGTTTACAGGGTAGTTCCAGCTTTATGCATCTGGGTAAGCAAAAAAGCCTCTGAACTCTTAAGATTAATTCGGTCACCTTTAGCTTTGATTACAGTGCACAAATTGTTGGCCAGTTCATGCGGGAAAATGATTCCTCATGCTTCCAGAATTAGTCTTTCACAGTGAGTCCTGGACCCGTATTCACAAAGCTTCTTAGAATTCTCTCAAAGAGCTCCTATCTTAGCTTAAAAAGTCGTAGCTGGGAGTCCTAGACTAAAAGTGATTTAGGAAACTTTTTAGAGCAACTCTGAGTAAGGAAAGTAGAAAAACATTTATCTTAGTGAGGAGGTGTGGTTGACCCCGTTGCTAGGGATGATGCAGCAATTCAAGGACTGTGATTGATTAATAAAAAATAACCTCTGCAAAGGTTTTGAAATTAGCTATTTGTGTAAACAGAATACATGATAATAGAACCAACAGTGAAATCATAAATTTTGTATATGAAGAAATTGTATAATCATGAGAACAGGCTACTTTATGCAAAGTTTCTAGGCCAAATGTCTTAAAGATAAATAAACAGCTAAATGTTGAAAATGTGTCTACTTTTGAAGCAACCAATTTACACACAGTAGTTACTATGTTTAAGTTCTCACATTTATTTACCGTACTGATTTTATTACTTGTAATCCATTTTAGATTGATGGGAGCAAAATGTCTCACCTTTTACAATTTACATGACTGCGGGACAGTCTATTTAATTTGCACATTTGGAGCCAACAATCTAAAAGATGGAAGGAAGTAAAACAACAAGCGAACCAAATTGGACAGAAAAGCAGTGTTTACTTTTAGCTTTACTTTCAGTGTTTGGAGAATATTTCTTCCTTCTGCCATTCTGTCCTCTGCTAGAGAAACTCTTAAGCCTCTTAAAAGTCCTCCTCTCTACTCTTAACAAATTTTACCTTAGGAGCTGTTTTTAGGGCTAAGATGTTTTGTGAATCATTTTTATCTTTACTAAGATTTAATCCTAAATTTAAGGAGAAATTCTAAGAAAATGCCCTAATTCTAAGATTTTCCTCAGAATTTCGTCACTAGGAGCAACTTTTAGGCTTAAGAAGCTTTGTGAATACCGGCCCTGGAATATACCCGTGTCCTTAGGGAAGAAAAACTCAAGCAATGTGATAACTTGGGTTATTCAGTACATTCAGGTTATCAGCTGGCTTCATTTTATTTCTACATAACGTTGCTAAGCCTAGACCTGACCAACTGAAGCAACCCTAGATCATAACCCTTGTCTCCAGAGGCTTGGCTCCAAAGTCTAATCTTTATGCTTCCTAGCCCTTTGAAGCCTTTTTTTTTTCTGATTAGTCTCACTAACGTGGTTTTCTTATGACCATGCAGCTGTTTATACTCAATCCTATGAGCTCTCGTCACCTTGTGTGCGCATGGAAATGCGCTTACTTTTACTATTGAGGATAGCTAAATGTTTTTTTTACCATGCAATTTCAAGTGTTCTCCATTAATGATTTTTTTCCCCACTCACATTTCGTCCACAAAGGTCAGCATTATCCTCCCAGGTTTCAATAAAGTGTTTCGGTTAACAGAAACTGATGGATTGGTTTGGAGGCCGGGTTGATGGCCTTGGGTTCTTTGCCTGTTGGGCCCTTTGCACAGCGGGCAGTTATGTACTGGTTGATCTGGTGCCTTTCTATTGTGGCCAGCATGGACATTTTTCAGTGATTTCTGGTGCATTGGCTTTTCAGTGGGATTGGTCCAGACGGGCCGGCTTTTGGTTCCTGATAAAGAGTTGAATAAAACTTGAAACACTCAGGACAAAAATATTGGATTTGGACATAACAATTTGTAGCACGTGCTAGCTCACGTGCACCGTTCGGGTTTTTTTTTTCCCCCCAGGAACGTAGTTTACGTTCACGTGATTCACTTGCATCATGTGACTAGCGGAAGAAACAGGAAGTTGGTGAATCAGCTTTTGTTGCGGCTCCACTGCCTACCTCTTTTCCCACAAATCTCGTTTCTTGGAGCTGGATTGGCTATCTGTCCGTGGTTGTTGACGGTCCACCAATCAGTTGAAACTTTATAGGAAGTTTTAACCAATCGCAGTGAAGGAGGCGTGGGCTTCTGGAATACAGGTGGGACCCTGAGGAGACTGTTGGACAGCTGTTGTGGCTGTTTTACTTACGCCGTGTGAGCAGAGAGGAAGACGGGTTAACGAGTTGTTTGGTGCTGATAATCGATTTATCCACCATCTACGGGTAAGTTTTACACCAGGCACGGGTAAACTCACTTGTGTTTTGTCTGTAGTGTGGACAAAATAGTGAATGTGTGTAGTGCAGGAATGCAAAGTAATGGAGCACAAACACCATGCTGTGGGTATTTTGTTTGTAAGTTTAAGGGGTTTTAAGATTGGGTGTATTTTAAGTCAAAATTGTGGCTTGATGAGGTTGATTTATAGAAATAGAGGTGATTATGATCTAAAAATCATTATAGAGTCTGTTTTGAGCTTTTCAGTGGTTATATGCGATACACTTCAGTGCATTCAGATTAAGTATCATAATTATATGCTTAAAGTTCATCTGTCCTTTAATATCCAAGTAGACAAGGGTTCCTGGTAAATATTTCAATTGTACTAGTAAACATAAAGACTTAAAGTTATCTGATCTACCAAGAAACTGAAATCACGATAAAGATGAACAAAATGTGTTCACTGAATTGAATTTCCTTTACGAAACCATTGAGGTTAGGTAACACTCTGACATCTGCTCCATAGAAACGAAACTATGTTATGGAAGTTGGAAAGTCCTACATGTATTAGTCTTTTCCCAGTGAACAAAGACCTTCGAGGCATGATTTGTCACTTGGCTGAATCTTGTATCCTGTATACGCCGGTACTTGTATATATTTCAGAATGTCAGGAAACTCATTACAGATTATCTCTGTACTGTAATACTTTGTCCAGAGAGGAAATGTTGACTATAAACAGGCATTCTCACAAAGTTGTCTTCTCTTGTAAAGTAAAAGGTTTTCTTCTGACATTGGTGACCTTCTTCCAAAAATGTCTAATAAACATAACTTTCACAGCGACCACAATGACGACGCTCATTCATTTGCACAAAATTCTGTTTTAACAAATGAGTGACGTGTGAAACCACTGTGTGATATAACACCAGGCTGCAAAAAACCCGGACCAAATTGCAGAAGTTATGCAGGTTGTGATTTATCATAAGTTGCTACTATAAAGATCTTTAAGGTGGGCTTGTCACTTGGCTAAATCTCATATAAAGCACAATAATAAGCACAATAATTGAATATTCTCACCCTGAACACCCAGGCTTTCAGGGAACCCCATCCAGTTGGTCACTCTACAACTGAATGGAAAGGAGAAGCTGTGCTAATGTATAACCACGTGCCTTGTATGAGGAAATAATGATATTTCCCCGTATATGCCATTATTTCAAAACTGTCTACTTGACCAACACATTGCACAATGTTTCTACATGACTGTCACCTTATTACATCTTTGTTTACCAACAGCGCGTAATCCATAAATCAATTTTTGAATTTTGTTATGAAAAAAATATGAAGCACTCACACTGAAGAAATCCTTAAGGACAACCTTATGTTATTAAGAGTTACACAAAAATTGGTCAACACTTCTGCTATATAAGCCTCTGTATAAGTTGTTACTATAGAAAATATAATGTTTTTGTATGAGAGCATTAATATGCTGCTTTCACTAGGAAGAAAACTAACAAAAGTAATCCGCAACCGCTGACCAATCAGAATCGAGAATTCAACAGTCATGTGGTTTAAAAGCGAACTTATTATTACAAAAATGGTTATTTAAAACAATTATTTATTAGTTTATAATTTTTTATTAAATTTTTTAGTTTTTAGCTTGTCTAATGGACTTAAAATGGGTGTGCAAAAATTTAACTTGACAAAAATTCACTTCCTGCTTTTCCTGCTAATGTTATCTCATATAAGAAAAAGCCCCTCCTCTGGCTTGTTGTTCAGCTCTGCAGTTCTCCGTCAGGACAATCCTCAGCACCAGCTCATTTGCATAGACACTGAAACAGTGCATTAAGAGGAGGAGTGAACAAGTTTGCGATATAGAAAAAAATTTGAGATGCACAGTTTGCAGCTTGACTAGATTAACAGATTGCCCCTAAACTTAATAACTGGTTGTGTAACAACTGCTTTCAGGTATCTCTATTTGAGATATCTGACACTGAGTCTTTCACAATACTTTTTCACAGCACTGTAATAACGTAAGTACATAAACACATATGTAAGTATGTAAGTACGTGAGTAAGTAAATGCGTACATTGCATAATTAAGTAAAAATGTGAAACACCCCGTACGATATCACGATACCTAGATGCTGATTTGATTAATATTGTGATTTTGTACTGTAAGTATTAAAATTTTCTAAATTACTCAATTCGGTATTTAATTTTTTCTCGATTTTGTTAGAATGGTAATGATAATGAAGTTTAGGGATTAATTAAATGTAGCTCATTACTTATAACATTAGGTTTCTCACTTAAACCAAGCACAGCATTTAAACAATACAAAAACTTACAGTACAAGAGTTTAACATTTAACTGAGCAGCATATGTGTCTGTTCTCCACCATAGTGTGTTTTTAAAACTGGTCTACGTGTGGGTTTGAAACTAATTTGCTCAGAGAGTTTGGAGAAAAAGGCAGATCGAATGCTGCATTTAAAGCATACACTTTTTGATAGTGTAGTGCCATAAAAATACGTTTCTGGAAGCTTCTGTGCTCTGTACAAAACTGTTTATATCTGAGAACCAGCCAATTCTGGTCACTCTGTTATAAACATTTTTAAAAAATCAGTTTCACCACACAAAAGAATTGCAATTCATAACAAGATTGATTTTTTTTCCCCACCATCTCTGTAAGTAAGTGAGTAAAAGTATCAGCCAAGAAAATTGCAGTCAGCACATATCTAAGAAGACAAAACAAAACATAATTTAAGAGGATTTTCAGGTGGCCATTAGCGCACACATACATTATTACAGCATTAATGAGACCTCTAAGACCATGGTTAAGAAATCATAAAATATGGGACCTTTAAAGGCAACATGACATTCAGTTGAACTGTAGATTCCAGGCAAACCAAAGCCGTAACCTCAATGAACATGCACCAGGATGAAATAGTTTTGGATTAATAGTGTATGCTTTAACCATTTTTTTAAATGCCAAATGTTTATTGTTTTGGATTAAGATCTGATTAGAGATTAAACTCTGAAATCATAAGTACAGTCATACTCAGACTGAAAAATGTTCAGATGTGTGATAGCTGGCTTTGTAGCTGGGTTTAGATGCAGACTTGACTCACAGACAGACATGCGATGAAAAAGAGAACGTGTGTGTGCATGTGTGCGCACCCGGAGCAGGAATTTCCATATTGTTCCAATTTTAGAAATGATAAACTGGCATGTGATATATGAGTGTTTTCACTTCTCTCTCTCATTAATTTCTGCTTCTCCCTGTTTCCATATTGCGCTCTCTCTCTCTCTCTCTCTCTCTCTCCCCTTTAGGTCATGGGCTCCATGTTCCGCAGTGAGCAGGTGTGCCTGGTGCAGCTCTTCCTGCAGTCTGGTGCAGCCTATAACTGCGTCAGCGAGCTGGGAGAGCTGGGTATTGTCGAGTTTAGAGATGTAAGAGGCAGCCAGGATTTTTTCGCCCCGTCTTTCTGTCCCTCTCATTCATCGATTCAGAATTCACTTTGTGAAGTCTCTGGGATTTGTTTGCGTAGAATGATTTCACTCGTTAGATAGCCGAGGTTCAAAACAGTGTATTCACAGAGCATTTTGAGTATTTATGCTGATTTAATGCACAATGTGATTAGCATTTGTTACTTCAGATCTGCAAAGTACATTTCAAGTAAGACAACGACAATTGTGACGAAGAGTGATGACGAAGAGTGGCTAAAATGCCTCATGATGCAACCAAAAGAAATTCAGGAAGATGTCAGATTGAACGCCTTTAGAATATATTACTCTGGATAGAATTCCAGAGATACATCACTAGTCTCAGATAAGGTTAGCATTCATGATTCCATCAATAGAAAAATTCATGGTGAGGTTTAACATGATGCCTACAGTCAAACTGTGAAAGCGTTGCTGCAGCGGGCCCTGGGTGACTTGATGTAATACAAGGGGTGTTCAAGTCAAACTGGGACTTTTAATAGACAGATAAAGAGCACAGTCATGAAAGTTAAACCTTCCTATATTTCTCTTGATAATCCACTGCTAATATTCAATTACATATATTATTTGTATACTGCTTTTAACAATCGTCATTGTCACAAAGCAGCTTTACATGATCAAAAGGAATTATGGAAATTTGTATGAAATGTTAAGGTGTATGAATCAAAATGATTAAATTATCAAGCCGTGGGCGACGATGGCAAAGAAAAACTCCCTGAGAATTCTGTGGGGTCAGACGGTGATCCAATCAAGGTTGGTAACTCTGGGAGATTACTGATAAAGCTCTGTGTGATAGTTGATGTGAATGTATGTTTAATGCGGTAGCGCGGCGCTGTGCGTACATTATTACTATGACACGCTTTAATTGAGTCAAGATAATGATCTGAGATAACTTCTGACTGTGGAATTGTGATTATATTTCTTATACTTAATCCGAAGGATATTATTAAATCCGAAGTGTGACCTGCTTTATGAGTGGGTCCTACTCCACATTGATTTACTCCTACTGAATCCAGTATGGACATAAATGCTGTTCTTAGAGGATCTTCTGGATTCTCAAAATGAATATTAAAATCTTCAGCAATTAACGATTCGTCTACATATACGACTATGTTGGAGAGGAAATCTGCAGAGAATTTACAGAGGAATTCAGAAAAATTATGATTAGAGGGATGGACTGTGCAGACGATAGTCAGATTATCATTGTAAATAACTGTGACACCTCCTTCTCTACCAGTTAGCCGAAACAGATGTATGTAGCTGTATCCAGGAGGACTAGCTTCATTTAGAGATACATATTCATTACGTTTAATCCAGGTTTCTGTTAAACACAGTATATCAAACTCTTGATCCGTGATAGTTTCATTAACGGTAAGCACTTTAGATGTAAGAAATCTAATATTGAACAGTCCTAGCTTCAGATCAGTGATGCTGGCTGTGTGTTCAGTGTGCTCTGAATAATACAGTTATCCAAGTGTTTCACTAGTGCTTGGATACCATCAAGGTAGAACGTTTCTTCAGTATGTTCTTAGGACTGTAAAGGGGGTATGGAAATAACTCCCAGCTGAGTTCCTGTAGTGTGTAAGTGGTGTTGGTGCATGATTGTGTGTACAGTTCCCACAGACAGACGTGCCACTTTTGCAAAATTCTCAGACATACGTCGCTCTTTAAAACAGAGACTCATCCCTGTCTGTAAATGTCAGTTTGTTTTCTGCTGTCATTCTCAAGAAATCTCATGAAATCCCAGGTTTGATTTAAACACTTCTTATAAATTTAAATATTTTAGGCATCTTATGTATAATTTAGGTATCATTTGATATCAAACCCAAATGTCTTCAGTGTATAAAAACTGTTTGTGTTTCCTCATTGTGTATTCTCCTTGTCCTGTTACATTTTGTTTGAGGATCTGAAACCATTAAGTGTCACACATATGCAAAAAAAAAGTGAAAATATCTTTTCACAGCAGATTCACAACTTCTTGAATCTACACTTAACTCATGCTTATTCATTAAATGATAAGGATTTAAAAAGCTTTTCTCACTAGAACACTGTATTAACCCTTTCTCCTCTTTTGTCTCAGTTGAATCCAAATGTGAACGCATTTCAGAGGAAGTTTGTCAACGAAGTGCGAAGATGCGAAGAGCTCGAAAAGACATTTGGTGAGTATGTTATGAAGTTCCATTCAGTGCCATTACTAGCTGTCTCTATGCCCAGGTTCTGTAATCTTGCTTCATACATCTACAAACAGTATGCAACAAATTAAAACCAATATGTACTGATGTTATTTTCTGTTCCTTTCCATACACGCACAGCATTTCTGGACCAGGAGATCACACGCTTCCTCTCTCCATCATTGCGTTCATCCCAGCAGGAACCGCTACTCAGCCCCCCTGCCCCCCAGCCAAGAGAACTGCTCATTATCGAGGAGGAGAGTGAGCGCTTAGCCCAGGAGCTCAGAGAGGTGTGTGCATGTTTGTCAATTCATTTGTTGTATCGTTCACACAATGAGCCAGCTTAATTACTTATACCTCTTTGTTCTTTGCTGATTCAGGTTTCCAGAAATCGAGACAGCATCCGAGCTCAGCTGAATCAGCTGTGTCAGTACAAAGGAGTGCTGTCTCAGATGCACTTCCTCACTAGCTCTCAGGTTCAGGCTACATTCCACATCACATTTTTAGCATCTTAAAGGCTTATTTTGTTTACATTATTTTGCAGGAGGTGTTGCTTAATCAAATTCACGGGTGCTTCATTGTCTTCATTTTGTCCTTGGAGTGTAAAAATATTTGTACTAAAATGTATCTGATATTTATTTTATTATTAAGCTAATATTTTTTAATTGAATTTCATAAATGAGAAAATGCATTCCAGATGTCAGTAGGTGGTGAAACCTAATTAAAAATGCGTGTGTTACGTTAAATTTGTAATTATATATATTTTTATGAACGTTGATATGACACAGACGGCGCCACCTTCCTCGTTTGACCCGGTGGGTTTAGCAGAGAACAGGCAGGATGTGAGGCTCAGCTTTGTAGCTGGCGTCGTGCACCCATGGAAAGTACCAGCCTTCGAGCGGCTGCTCTGGCGTGCCTGCCGTGGTTACATTATTGTGGACTTTCGAGAAATGGATGAGAAGCTGGAGCATCCTGAAAGCGTAAGAGATCTATTATGTCAATCAGTGATTCTTAATGAAACTTTTGAGCTTCCAAATTTTGATAAACATTTTGTAAGTTTTGTAAGTGAGAATGTATAATATAAATAGTTTAATAGAATGGACAGCAATGTATGAAAGCCATAGGCCACCCCGATTTCTTCATGCTTTGCTTCCAAAGAGACAGAAGTTTCTGGGTTAAAAAAAAAAAAAAAAAAAAAAAAAAATTTATATGTAGTCTTGAATAGTTTTTCAGGCTTCCTGAAGAACTTTGTGTCTCTAATTTTCAGTCTAGTCCCTGTACCTGATCAGTTTCTGATCAGTGTTTTTTATTTATTTATTTTTTATTAAGCCACACCGTGATCTATCAATCATTCAAGCATAAAAAAACACAAAACGTAAGGCATAAACCAGTGAGAAACAAGTGCAGATGATGACAGATGATCAGACCAAGAACAGATGAGAAATTAAAGAGAAATGAGGTTGCTGCTGAGGTTGCTACTCAAACAACCTATTTTTAGATTGCACCTTTTGCAGCCTGTCGCAGTAAAAACATTTGTTCCCATTTCTTTTATTTTAACCAACATGATTTAATTTAATATAAAGAAATGACTCAAGACTTTAAAACAGTACTGTAAGTGAATTGTTCCTGAATTCATTTAGACTGGTGGTGTTGTGTTGCAGGGTGAAATGGTGCAGTGGACCATCTTCCTCATCTCCTTTTGGGGGGATCAGATTGGACAGAAGGTGAAGAAGATCTGTGACTGGTAGGTTTTAGTTTTTGTTTGGTGCATAAAAAAAGTAAGAAGCTTAGGGCAGTTTGGATTTTTTAAAATGTAATATTTCAATATTGGAATATTGAATCATTAAATAATTATTTTTTATAAATGATTATAAGTTGTCAAAATATAACTAATTTGATGTTAATATCTAAAAACTATGGTTGTGATTGCATAAGTTTAATAATGATCTGCGAACTGAGATCCATGCTGAATCTTATTAACCTATATGGTAAAACTTTAATCTATAAATTTTTATAAAAATATAGATTAGGTGTTACTGATAAAAAAAAATTAAAATAAATAAAATTGAGTAACCATAATGAGTTGCCTGCAACACACCCAGCTTCCACACACAGACGTTCCCGTATTCAGACAACCAGGCAGAGAGAGAGCAGGTCCTCACTGGACTCAAGACCAGAATCGAAGACATCAAAAAAGTGAGACACTCATTTTTCAGACATCTTTCATTTGTTGCATTTTATTCTTCCTCCCCATCTCATCTCATCTCATCGTGTGTGTGTGTGTGGGTGCGTGTGTGGGTGCGTGTGTGGGTGCGTGTGTGGGTGCGTGTGTGGGTGCGTGTGTGGGTGCGTGTGTGGGTGCGTGTGTGTGGGTGCGTGTGTGTGGGTGCGTGTGTGTGGGTGCGTGTGTGTGGGTGCGTGTGTGTGGGTGTGTGTGTGTGTGTGTGTGTGTGTGTGTGTGTGTGTGTGTGTGTGTGTGTGTGTGTGTGTGTGTGTGTGTGTGTTTTATT
>JAAGKR010002560.1:7732-48986 GCA_011419295.1 Clarias macrocephalus | reverse complement strand
GGTGCGTGTGTGTGGGTGCGTGTGTGTGGGTGCGTGTGTGTGGGTGCGTGTGTGTGGGTGCGTGTGTGTGGGTGCGTGTGTGTGGGTGCGTGTGTGTGCGTGCGCGCGTGTGCGCGTGCGCGCGTGTGCGCGTGTGTGTGTGTGTGTGTGTGTGTTTTATTTATATATATATATTTTTTCCGTTTCTTCTCCTCTACAGGTGATGAGTGAGGCAGAACATTATCTTCAGCAGTTACTAATGCGGGCCGTAGCTGTTTTGCCGCAGTGGCGTGTTCAGGTGCAGAAGTGCAAAGCCATTCAGATGGTGCTGAATCTCTGCAGCCCCTCGGTCACTGAGAAGTGCCTGATTGCTGAGGCATGGTGCCCCGTTAGTCAACTTCCAGCTTTACAAAGTGCCCTACGTGAGGGAGGGGTAAGAATACGACACTGTTTCTCACTTACTGTATAAAGAAACACTCACTATCATTCTTCGTATTAATGCACTAGCAGGGATCAGGGTAGTTACAGATAATTAAGAGTAAACCTGAAATTCAATTAAAGAAATGGAGTAAGCGCCCAAAATTGTGTAAAAGATTATAGCTAAGGCTTGGTGGGAGTAGAACTACTGTGCAACTTAAGTTCTGCTTAGTTTCTGGTTGGAATATGAACATAATGGATGATGTGTAGTGTGTAGGTGTGCATTTCTCTCTAAACATTAGGCAGAAAAACGGCTCAGCTTTTACTCTCTAAACTAAAAACGTAATTAAACTGTTAATTATAATGTGATCGATAGCCTCCTATAAAACTTAGAATGCTGTATAATCAAGCATTTATCCAGGCATGGTCACATTAGCTTTTTATACTGTTCAGGTTTTTTTCATTTTATTTTATTTTTTTACTTTTAATGTTAGAATGCCTGCTTTATGGGAAGCATAAAAACAAAATTTGCTTTACTACACGTTCTTTAAGAAGCAGTTTCAGCTGTGAAGTTGACTGGGAGTTATTGTCACATCCCCGTACAGTCCTAACATCGCTCTAGGCCATTTCCACATGTTTGCGTGAATAAAGGAGTTCCTGGAAGGCCAGTGTTTTAGACATGAAGACAATGCTTCATACGTAAAGCAGGCAGTTCGATCATGGCTCTGGTTTACATTGCATTTAGGCATTTGGAAGACAGCATTGTACTGTACTGTACGGTGTACTGATAAAACTTTTACCTTGAAGGTATCAAAGCAATAGTGAAACACTGTGACAAGTACATATTGGTATCAAGGGATTATGTAGAGAAATACTCTCATAACTGTTATGTTTTTCTGCACAATTAAAAGTCCTGGTTTGACTTGAACACTCATTGTATGTTATGTTAATTAAAATAATAGATCAGAAGAAGAATGCTGTTTGTAGAAAAGATTGTAAATAGCCACATATCTCTAAACACTTTTTTTTTTTCAAAATATACACAAGGTTATTAGATCTGAGCACAAAATTAAGTGGATTTTATATCTAAATTTTAATATATATAATATATATGTTTTAATCTATTCCCTCTATTTAGGTTGTACAGTTTTAATAAAATTAAATCATGCTTTATTTTTCTTTCTGTTTTCCAGAGGAAGAGTGGCAGCAGCGTTGATTCATTCTACAATCGCTTGCCTGCCACCACCTCTCCTCCTACCGTCTTCCCCACTAATAGCTTTACTGCAGGCTTCCAGAACATCGTAGATGCTTATGGAGTTGCTAGCTATAGAGAGGTTAACCCAGGTAATGACCTCAACACTAGCATACACACAGGGTATACTTTATACACTTCAGCTACACAGCCACCCTGCCTCAACTTCCCTATATCTCTTCAGCACTCTACACCATCATCACATTTCCATTCCTGTTTGCCGTGATGTTCGGGGACGTGGGGCATGGCCTCCTCATGACCATTGCTGCTCTCTGGATGGTTCTGGAAGAGAAGGACCCCAAACTGAGGAACAACACAAATGAGGTGAAATTCTTGGACCTTTTTTGTTTTCCCCTCATCCAAATTTCTGTCAACTGTTTGGTGTTTGTGTGAAAATTCCCAACTCAAGCAACAGGAAACCGTTCACTCAAACCTCGTAATCAGGGCTGTCAAAAAAAACAATGTTTAAATGAGATCCAATAACGGAAGTCTTTATAACCACCTTCTCTCTCTCTGTGCGTGCGTGCGTGCGTGCGTGCGTGCGTGCGTGCGTGCGTGCGTGCGTGCGTGTTACCATGGTACTTATTTGTTGACATCGGTTATACCATCATACATTACTACTACGTTCCACAGTACTTTGGTACATTACTTTATGTACAGTAATATGGTACTATGTAACATGTCCTAGGATACTGTGAGAATTTTTTTTACATGTTTATGTACGAGAGAGAGACCACTATATAGGCCAGTGATCCTTTCCAAAAGAAAATCATTAGCCCTGTCTTTCTGAGATCACAAATTCAAATCCCCACTGATGCATCTATAACAGTGGGGATTTGAATTTGTGATCTCAGAAAGGCAGCAGCTTGATTGTTCTCTCAGGGTGCACTCGCAACGCCACTAGCCAATCCCTGACGTCCTAGCTTTATTCCCACCTTAAAATGGCCTTTGTGCAGCAGTCCAAAAAGGTCATGTCTTAGAAGTAGCACCTGACTGCCTTTGCAATCCCCCCCCCCCCCCCCCTACTGGAATTTTCATTTTCAATTGGATTTAATTTATACAAAACAGCTCTGACTTGTAACATTGAGAAAATCTGGCAACATTATGCAGATTTAAAGAGAATCAAATTAAGGTTGCTAATATGTTTGTACATGATGTCAATTATAATTCTTATAAAAAAGAATTGAAATCAGTATCGTCTGCAAAAATTGTCTGTTTTCTCTGTCAGTGCTCTCAGGGTGGAGATTTGTAGAATTGTACAAAATATAATTTTCTTGATAAAATGTGCTTATATCTAGTTACATCTATTGTTGAAATCTAACAGCATTTTTTTTTTTTAATTCAACTGATCAGAGTAAAAAAGTGCATGTTTTAAAAAAATGTGAATTTATAGCTCCATTGAAGTGGAATGAAGGTCCTAGTGCAAGATGGACAAAAGAGATAATGCTCGTGTTTTTGTATTTTTTTGTTTTTTATTTTTTAAACAGAGCAATGTTGACATGGAAATAAGCAAATCAACCCTCACGCAATGTGTACACAGTAATCACAACACAAGAACTCTTACCAGTCCTAAGTAGTATTAGCCTAGCATGCTATCTAGATTTGATTTATTATTTGCAATAAAGATTAAATCAAGAGGCCAGTGTGTCTGCCAAAGACGTTTTTTTGCCTTCATTCTAGCTTCAGAGGCAGAAAATCAAAAGATGCTGCGTATCAGCTTATGTAGTGGGAAATGTCTCCAAGCAAGCCAGAGATATTGCTAACGCAAGATTTTTGAGCACTCGTGTTTAATGTTTATTTATCTTACATTAATTCCCAGCTTGAAGCGCTTGCAAATTTACAGCCTGGCAGATTTATTAGCAAGTAGCTCATTTGTTCTCTGTGTTCAGATCTGGCGAATGATGTTTGGAGGACGCTATCTCATTCTCCTGATGGGTCTTTTCTCCATCTACACTGGCGCAATCTACAACGAGTGCTTCAGCAGAGGTCTTGCAGTCTTCCCGTCATCCTGGCACATTCGCCCGCATGCAACCCACTACAACTGGACGTACGTCTCGCACACACACATTCAAAATGGTCATATAGTTTTTTTTTTTTTTTTTAATAGTGTTCTTTATTTTTACTAGAAGTGTATGAGAACTATGTCAAAATTTGTATTTTTTTTTTTCTGTCAGTGATGATATTTTTAGTACAACCCCATATCTCACACTGGATCCAAACGTTACTGGAGTATTTACTGGACCATATCCGTTTGGCATTGATCCGGTAAACCTGCTTCTATTTGTCTTTATTTAAGATGTTCAGATATACATTTAAAAAACTATGTATTGGGGGGTTTGTAAAGATATGAAATAAATACAATACAAAGATATAATATTTGAACAAGAACTGTTCAATTCAAACCGGGATTTTTCATTGTGCAGAATAGCAAAGCACAGTTATGAGAGTAAATACTCTCATTATTTCTCTATATAATCCCCTGCTACACCGATGCACTTATCCCAGTGCATCACTAGTGCTTGGATACCATTAAGGTAGAAAGTTTTCTCAGTAAGCCGGAGCCATGATCTGACTGCTTGCTTCATGTCTGAAATGCTGAAATCCCAGTAACTCCTTTTAATGGTGATAATGATAACTGTGTTCTCTTATTCGGCACAATCAAAAGTCCTAGTTTGACCTGAATTCCCTTTGTATGATGATGCCTAGTCATGTGACTAGGTGCTAAGACGTGAGTACTAAGCACAGGTTAGAAATGTGTGTGGTGTTTTAAAGCAATTTAGGGGGGATTTGTTGTTTAACTATTTCTAACTAAAATGCTCATCCATTTATTTGTGACGTTTAAATAAAATCTAGCCCAAATACATCTATAAAAGCAATTGTTACTTTCATTACTTACTACTATGTCGTTTATGTAATCAGGAAGGTATTATGGTATTCCTTATAAGGGTATACTCTGTTCATGTGAACCTTTTTCAAATGGAAATTTGATTAACCTGTAAATTCACTTACTGTGGTGAAACTTATTAAAAGTTTTAACTTTAATGGACTCTTTTTTGCTTTCAATAATTTATGATGTATAGCAGTACTTCATGAACTTGAAATAGTAACTTGCATGCCACCTCCTCACTTTTTTGTGACCTTTCTCCTACTTCCTCCTACATCTCTAATTATCATTATTATTTTGTTCTCTTCAGATCTGGGGAATGGCTAATAACCACCTGACGTTCCTTAACTCCTATAAAATGAAGATGTCTGTGATTATTGGAATCATCCACATGACATTTGGAGTCTGTCTGTCTTTGTTCAATTATGTGTAAGTACCTGTGCTTTTTCTTTTTTTCCCCCACCTATATTGTTTCCTGTGGTCTGACATCCTGTAACAACCGTTCATGTGTTTGTGTTTTTTTGTTTTTTTTTCCCTCCGTAGACACTTTGGGGAGATAAGCAGTGTGTTTCTGGTGCTGTTGCCCGAGCTGTTTTTTATGCTGTGTTTGTTTGGTTACCTGATCTTCATGGTGATTTTTAAGTGGGTTGTTTATACTCCTATGCAATCGAACACCGCCCCCAGTATTCTCATCCACTTCATAGATATGTTCCTGTTTACAGAGAATAAAGACAATGAAGAACTTTATACAGGCCAGGTTTGTGAGAGATGTTTTATAAATACAAGTATGATTTCGAGATTATTCTTAAATATTTTCATGTTTCCTAGTCAAAGCAATATTGTACCGTGGGCGTTCAAGTCAAACCGGGACTCAAATGGTGCATTTTTTTTAAAGAACATTTTTAAGAATTGTAAATGGTGATCCTGCCCAAGGTGGCCCAGAGCCCACTGTAGCCATTCCCTTAGACTTTCAGCGAGTAGGACACCTGATCCTTAAAATCAACAAATAAGTTATTGCCAACTTGTAGAAGAGATGCATCTCTCTTTGGGTAAATGGCACATTCATGTACATCACTTGTACTTTACAGTAACTAAACTGGGTGTTTTTTTGCCACATTATAGGCCTGACATCCCTCCGAGCAATTTCCACATGTTTGGGCCATTTAAAGGAGGTCCTGGGAAGCCAGTGTTTCAGACATGAAGACAGTTTGATCATGACTCTGGCATACTGAGAAGTCATTTTATCTAAGCACTAATAAACGGCTGATATAAGTGCATTAATGTAGCAGGCAATCATATCAAGAAATAAGAGACCTAGTTTGACTTGAACGCCCCCTATTCTTCACATGTACACTATTTCAGTTGTGTATTTGTTAGACATGTCTCTGTTCTCTTTGTAGATGACTGTGCAGAAGGTTCTGGTGGTTCTGGCATTGTGTTCAGTTCCTGTGTTGCTGTTGGGAAAGCCCATCCATGAGTATGTCACTTTCAGGAAAAAGAAACGCCAGGCTGCTTTAGGGGTTTGTATATGACCGTACAGTGCAAGAGTTTGCATCCTGAATGGATTTTTGAGGGAAAGGGAAAATGTATCTTTCTTACTATTTTTTTTTTCAAAAGGCACTACAAAATGTTTAAAAAAAAAAAAAAAAAAAAGCAAACATGAGTGTATATATATTGTGACAACAATATTTAATTATTCCATTATGCAAGATGTACATTAACTAAATTCTCAATAAGGAGCTAAAGCCTTCACCAAAAGTCTCATGAACCTAACATGTACATAATCTGAAAAATGGAATGTGATTTATTAATTACTCAAGTATATTTATATCCCATCTAGAAGGGCAAATGTAATCTTATGAATAGATAACCTTTCTCTTCTTTCACTCTTTTTGTTGTAAAGTTATTTACTTTACTTTATCCTTAGGGTGGGCAAACCTTTGCACTCAAACATATGAATGGATGCTAGATATTTAATAAGACTTGCTTGGATTTTTATTTGCGCCGTTGTTCCTCAGGGTGACAGACGTCCACTCTTAGCAGAAAACGGCTCGGTAAATTCTCAGCAGGAGGAGACTGAAATAAAAACAGAAGAAGAGGAGGTGAGTTATAGGGGAAACCTCTATCCACACTCAACTCCAGTGTGTCAGTTTGTCTTAACTGAATGATTTTCATCTGACTGAGTAAAATGGTGTTAATGTTTAAATCTATTTCAGCATGCCAGTTTTAGAACCATTTTATATTTACATCTTTATATATAAAACTTTATTTTGCATCAGGTATAAGTACTATGACTGCGCCACTGGCGCGATTAATTTTACATTAGTGATGGGTGAAAACTAATCTAGGGTTAAATGTCAGCTTTTTCAAGGTTTTATCTTAATTTATATTAGGAAAAGCATTTATAATTAATACAAATCAAACAAATTTATAAAATCTAATAGAAAACATCAAAAGAGTATAACAAAGTACTATACACTTGTTGTCCACTTTATTAGATACACCTTGCTAATACAGTGGAATCTTGGATTACAAACGTAATTCGTTCCGGAAATGGGCTCATGTATCAAAACACTCGTAAACCAAATCACATTTTCCAATAAGAAATAATGGAAACTCAAATTATTTGTTCCACGTTTTTTTTTTATTATCTTTTTTCAATTTATGACATAAAACGTAACTATGCATCAATGTTTGCTGAAAATATTGTGCATTTTTTCTATTTCCAAGAGAGACTGTGTTAACATATTTTCAATAAAATAAAATAAAAATCACCAAAATCTGTTTATCAAGGGGTGCCTAAACTTTTGCGTAAGATGTATATGCATTGAGTGGCTGATTAGATATTTAGGTTAAATAGCAGTTAAACAGTTCATGGCCAGTGGGTCACTATTCCAAATAAATTCAACAAACCAAAATATGACACTTTTGACACTTGACTTCATCATAACTGAAACAAATTCACCATTTATTTATGAAAGATTCTAACCATCTACTAATGTCTCAGAAGCATGACTAAGCAGAACAACAGTTCAGTTGTGATTTAAAGAACATACAAATAATAAATTGTTAGATTGGTTTAATTGTGGAATGTCTGCATGTGTTGCACGATTGATTGATTTTTATTCATTTTCAATTGTGTTGAACAGGAGTTTGATGCAGCCAATGTTTTCATGCACCAGGCAATCCACACCATTGAGTACTGTCTGGGCTGCATTTCCAACACTGCCTCTTACTTGCGTCTCTGGGCCCTGAGTTTGGCTCATGCCCGTGAGTGTGTGCATAACTCCTACTGCGTAAATGTGGAATTGTATTTAAAGTCACTGATGGAAAATGATGTAAAGGGTTTGTGTGATGGCAAATGTGTGTGTTTGTATTAATTATCTAGCAAAGTTTTAATGAAAAAGGACACAGAAATGCTAGAAGTACTGTTTTAGGACCATCTAAACTTATCAGAGTTAGATGTTTGTGGACAAGGCCAAAATAAACTGCCTGGCCAAAAAATGTCACAATCACTTTTAGCTTTGGTTACATCACACAATTTGGTGTCCAGTCCATGTGTGAAAATTATTTCTCATGCTCCCAAGAACCACTCATTCATAATTTGAGTCCTGGAATTTGCCTCTGGCAGTAGGGAAGAAAAAATTTATATGTTATCCTTGTCAATTCTGTACATTCAGGTCATCAGCTGACTTTATTTTATTGCACTATAACGTTGCTGAGCATAGACCTGACCAACTGAAGCATCTCCATAACACTACCTCCAGAGGCTTGTACAGTGGCGACTAAGCACTGCTTTATGCGCTTCCCTTTTTACCATGATGAACCCATTTCTCTGAAATAGGGTCAGTTTGGACTCCAGACCACATGACCATTTTCCGTTGCTCCAAATTGCTCCAATCTTTATGCTCCCTAGCAAATGCAAATCTTTTTATTATTAGTCTCACTCAGGTTTTCTAATGGCCACACAGCTGTTTTGTCCTAATCCTGAGAGTTATCATCGTATTTTACATGTATGGAAATGATTTTACTTTCACTATTAAACATAGCTCTGGTGTTTACTATGATTGGTAAAATTGATTGTTTACCATGCAACTTCACCAAGTGATCTCAATTCATGTTTTTTCTTTTTTTTTTTTCTGACCACATTTCTTCCACAAAGATGACATTTTTTCCCCCTGGTTTTAATAATGTTTTGAAAGATTCTTACCCCAGTTCCAGTAATCTAATATCTCCTTAATTGTTTTCTTTGCTTGATGCTGCCCAATAATTTAACCCGTCTAAAATGACAACCTTTTGACAGCCGTATGTCCACCTTGCCATAACATTCAAACACTGTACATCATCTTTCACAGGCATTACTCAAAATCAACCTTGTGCAATTTGTACTATAGGGAGTTCAATTCTGACGGGTTATTGTTGACGACAGCTGTTCTTATGTTTTGAAAGCATCATGTGAGTTAAAATGACAGAGAATATCTTGTTTTGCTGTGTTTTACAGAGCTCTCAGAAGTGCTTTGGGTGATGGTCATGCACCAATCCTTCTCAACTACCGGCTATGTGGGAAGCGTGATGATGGTCTTTGTATTTGCTTTTTTCGCCATCCTGACTGTTTCTATTCTTCTCATCATGGAAGGTCTATCGGCTTTTCTGCACGCTCTGCGACTTCACTGGTGAGAGCATCACTCTTAAATTTATTTAAATTGTATTTTTCTCTACTTTTTTGGTTTAAGCACATGTATTTTTACAATACCTTTTATTAAGTTTCACAAGGGATAATTTTTTTTCTTTTTCCTCTTCAGGGTGGAATTTCAGAACAAGTTCTACAGCGGTGCAGGCTACAAGCTAAATCCATTTGCATTTGCCACGTTAGTTAGCTTATCTTCACCCCACTGATGGTTTATTTTCAGAGAATTTTGTGCCTCCGCAGTGTGTTTTAACTCGAACATTTCAAAACAGTGTTTAATTTATCCATGCCATGTTGGGATTTACGGTGAAAAAGCTTCTTTTTCAGATCAGTCTTCATGATGGAAAACCATTCCCTTTTTATGTTTAACTGAAGTTTTAGTGCTTCTTACAACGGTTAAAGGATTTGGTTTGCAGTAACGTACACAAATGTCATAATAAAGAAAATCGGAGCATTATGGGACCTGGTATTATATATGATTCATTCCGTTCCACAGAGTTCAGTCTGATGAGCTCAGAACGAGCACCAAATGTACCTCAGGGAGATTTAACCATAAAAAAACTGTTCTTGTCTGCATAACAGTATGGTCGAGCTTCAGAATTTTCTTTTTATTCCAAAAATAATAATCAGTAAATGAAAAATTCAGATGGGAATAAAAGGGAATTATTTGTTCCAGTGGCTTCTTGTTCTATGCTTTTATATAAATTAACAACTGTCTTGATGTCCTGCATGTAATGTCTTTTAATTTCTTGCTTTACCAATGAGATGTGATTTATAACTGAAATATGTAACTCTGCAATACAAGTAAATACAAAGTAAATAAAACTTGTAGCACAATTTTCAGTGTATTTCTGTTTAAAGGTTTCTCTAAACATGTACTTGTTTTATTGCTTCATGCAAAACATTTATTTAAATTATTCCTCCTCATTAGGAACTTCTCAGATCAGCCATTACACTGAAAAGTAAATCAATAGTGTATGTCGTGCTGCTGGGGAAGATCTGTTCCCTGGGGTCATGACTTCACAAGATCTCTGAAGTGTGCTGTGGTGTCTGGCACCGGGATGTTAATGGCGAATCAGCACTTTGGGTGCTGTAGGTTTCAGGGGTGGGGCCTACATGGATCAGACTTATTTGCTCTATGCCTTCCATGGATGCTATGTCCGATTGAGGTTTGGAGTTCAACAATCTTGAACCTGCTAAGCCCCATACTCAGTAAGCTGTAATGCACTGGATGTTCTGATACCTTTCTATCAGTCTGTTTTTTTTTTGCGGCATTGCCTTTTATGTGGGTTTGGGACATACTGGCTTGCCGTTGGTCCTCATAGGCAAAAATAAGCCTCGAGTGTACATGTTCCTCTCACCAGTTTACTTATAATTGATAATGTTATTAAATTCAACTGGTGGTAGTGTTTAGTGTTGTGGCTGATGAGTGTATAGGGATGGTCCAATATTTCTCTTTCACTCATTAAAGACACTATAAAATAATCTAGTCACTTTAATGTATTTATGTAAAATATATGTGCATATTTAAATGGTTGGTTGCAATTGTATGGTTAGTTATTTATCTCTGTGTCCTTCATCTAAATTTTTGACTGTTTCCATTACAGTTACATGAGGCAGCATAGAGATCATGTATGAAATGTCCAATTTGTGTTCAAACTAATGTGTTATTTACTACAGTAACATTGCAGCTGTTGTGAATAAATGCAGATTCAAAGCTTATGGGACTTGGAGCACTGGTACACCCGGCATAGTGTGCCAATCACACACACACACACACACACACACACACACACACAAAACCCACAAAACCCACCAAGCACCAGGAGGACATGCAGATTCCATGTGCACAGACCTGAAGTTGGGACTCGAACTCTTAACCTTAATGTAAAATCAGTCTAATGGCTGAATGTGTAAGCAATAATGTGTTGAGTGAAACAATTTGCATAATGTGGCAAAGTGGCCTCGCACCTCCAGGGTAGAGGATTTTTTTCTGCTTCAGGTCTGTGTGTATGGAGTTGTATGTTTTCCTTGTTTGGTGGGTTTCCTCCGGATGCTCCGGTCTCCTCCCACAGTCAAAAGAAATATAGGTTAGGCTAATTGGTGTTTCCAAATTGCCCGTTTTATGTATGTGCATGCCCTGCAATGCACATACAGGGTACGTTCATGCCCTATCCAGGGTGTACCCCGCCTTTTGCCCATTAGGCAATGTCAGTTACACTAATCTGCATGGACACTGGGAGGAAATCCATCAAGCAAGGGGAGGTGGGCACACGCAAACTCCATGCACACAGACCCGAGGTAGGAATCAAACCTGGACCCTGATGGTGTGAAGTGACAATGCTAACCACTATGCCACCGTGCTGCCGCTCATTTGTACCTATTATTAATATTTCAATGTATGCACTCATCAACATTTAATACATTTGCACTGTAAGATAAGAAGAGAATAAGAAAACTGTATGTTACTAAATAACCATGTTACAAAATACACTTAAAGTAAATAGCATAAATCACGGAAAATACTTTTTTTTTTTTTTTTTTACATAATTCTTAACCTAACCTTTTTTTTTAAAAAGCCCAACTGGTATAAACTGTTGAGTGTGTGTGAGAGGAAGAGGAACTTATTGAGGAATTCCCATATACAATTTGATGGTGACAGTTTATACTGCCTTGTTAAAAAATGCTGCTGTAGCATGAATTGAAAGCACAGTGGTCTGTGGTCTCACATCTACAGGGTAGAGGACTCACATGTTCTCCCCCTGATCAGTGGGTTTCCTCCCACAGTCCAGTACACATGCAGATTAGGTTAATATTCCATATTCCATATTGCCTGTAGTATGTGTTTGTGTGTGCCCTGTGATTGATTGGCACTCTGTTCAAGGTGTGGTCAGGCTCCTGTGACCCTTTAGACAGGATAAAGCGGAGTGAATTATCTTCCTAAAATAATAAGTACACAATCAACAAAATGAATTAAACGATTAAATCAAGGTTTGTCATTCTGCGCATGCGCAAAACCATTAAGCGGCAACAAGCGATAGGTAGTACGGATTGGCAAAACTGCGTCGTGTCGATGATGTAATGACGTACTGACGCATTCGGTTCCGCGCGCTTTCCAAATGTCGGAACAGATTATCATACCAAACAGTACAAGAGCTCTGTTTGTGGTCTCATGATTAGCAGCGGATAACACCAGGATGGCGCAAGAGTTTCATGTTGTGAGGTGTTTTTCCTGTCAGACATTTCAAGTCCAACAGGTAAACGCGCCAGTCTTTCTCTAAACTCTTAGTCTTTTTTTCCCCAAATAAACATAAACAGAGATTAGCTCGCTTGCTAAGTTCACTGGCTGGCCCCTGGTTTGTTCTCTCCTATAAATGTTTTTACTACAGGAAAATAAAAGGGAAGCAGATGCAGTACTTAAACCTCTTACTGTTTCAGAAAAGTGTACATTTTAGGTGTCACGTAGGTTTTATGTAGTTAAACTCTCAAGTGCGTTTTAGTACAATCAGCATGAGTGTTAAAACTGCACCACAGCGCCCTCTATAGACAATGCAGGCGAAAGTAGCTAAACCACACTGGAATTCTCTGGAAGAAGTCATTTTTTGCATACTAACTTTTTCATCATGACTTATGACTCAAATACACTTTCACTCAATAGAGGTTTATTGCAAAATAATACAATAGATTAGAGTTTATATCTTGTGATATCAGTGGTGATTAGTGACTGGTTATTGGGAAACAGATTGGTCAGTGACTAGTTTCCAGAGAAAGAGATTTGATGAGTGAGCAGTTCTCAAAGGAAAGAACTGTGACAATAGGCCGGTTCACAGAGAAGAGGACTGTGATGAGTGACTGCTTGTAGGGACACAGATTGATTAGTGACTGATGGGTCTTTGTGGGGAAAAAATGGTGATCAGTATGTGGTTCCTAGCATAGCAGAGCCAGGCTTTAGAAATGGATGATGAATAGAATGAACTTGCTCTCTTCACTGGAGAAACATATGGCGTTCAAGAGATTCAATACTGTGCGCTCATAAAGTTGTTTTATTTGTCCCTATCTTTTTTTTATTTATGGTCACTAAAGAGATTTAATTTGCAAGTATAGCAAGAAAGGGTCTAAGTTGGCAGAACTGTCTACTTTTTATAGAGCAAGTTTAATTACTCTCTCTTTGGTGCTCTCTGTGCAGTAATGAAAATTGTCCAGGTTCTCCACCAGATGTCTCTGTTTGTTGTCTTTTGTGATTACAAACAATATCACTACTTAAGTAAGCGCAAATGCGCAACTGTCATGTTTTATGTTTGTCGTATTTTATATTTCCAATTGCCCTGCCTGCTCAAAAAAAGTTGCACACACACACTTTTTTATATGAGCACCTTTAGCTGTGATTATGGCATGCAATGTGGTGACCAATTCATTAAAAGTTCTTGGGTACACTGTGTTAAAGGTAAATTGGCTGGTATGTCTTTCTAAGCATCTTATGAAATCTCCTAGAGTTTTTCTGTAGAATTTAGTTGTCTCACTTAGCTTAGGTCCAGCAGGTAAATCTGACAGCCTCCATTCTACTTATATAATCTTTTTAAAAAAATGTTAACATCTTTAATTTTGCTGTAATTTTATCATTTTTTCAGCATTTGGAAATCTGTGGTTTGTGATGAAGACATGAGTATAATGTATTCATAGTGTACATGAGACCTTTGCACAGTCCGTCTAGTCTGGTGACAAACCTGAGCCATGATTACAGCTATTTAGTAGGGAAAGACTGTGTGAGAGTGTTATTAAATATTGTACCATCTTATCTTCTTTAGCCTATAATATTGAGGATTACCTTCCTCGGGTAGATGATCATGTAGAGAAGCTGCTCTCCTCCAAGACTGAAAGCCTAATTCCTGTTGTCTCAGCTAAACTGTCATTTTATTGCGCTTCAGGTCAAAAAGAGCAAAAAATGGAGCTGCAAGATGTGTGGGGAAAAACAATCACTCATAAAGGTAAGGTTGGTTCATTGAGTTGCGCAAGGCTTGTGTTGAACTTCTGACTCTGTATTTTTTTTTTTTTTTGGGGTTGAAGGAATATGGCAGGGGGACAGGTGCAGACTGCAGACGCCACGTCCAGAAGCTGAATTCACTGCGCGGAGAGCTACAAGAGGGGGAAAATGAAAGAGCCCGGACTCAGTGGTATGTCCCTGCTGTGTTACAAAGGCTGCCATTTGTGTTTCTTTAGACATTCGCAGAGTATAAAATGACTTGTGAATCTTTTATGACTGTCTCCTTTTTCAAAGGGAGAAGGAAGAGGAGTGTGAAGTTGATGTCGGCCCTGAAGATGAGGCAACAAAAAGATGGGAGCAAAAGGTCAGGCTTTGTCTGAGGCTGGACATGTCCTGGCACTTCAGCAAACGTTCGATTTCTATATAATAGAAGTTTGCATTATAGCTACGTAAATAAATTCTCACTGGCGCAAAGTATTATTAATTCATGACCTTGGGCAGATGCAGGCTATTTTAAATTTGACAAATGATGTGTAGAGTCGTTTAAATCGTTTGCTAACCCAAACAGAGGTTACACAAGCTGTTTGTCATATGGAGCAGACTGCTGAGGAAATTAGGTAATAGGTTGTACTTTTTTTGTTAGTTTTTTACACAAAAGTAATACAAATGCTTATAAATGACAGATTTAGTTTATAATTAAATACGCATAGACATTTGGGTATTTATTTCTCCATTGTTGACACTGGTTTGGCATTTTCCACATTGGCCTTTGCCTTCAGCATGACCAGAAGTTTTGTTTAATAGAAAACTGGGAAAATTGCTCAATCGACAACAGGAGTTCACAAACTTTTAACAGATGGATACAAATTCATGTGGGGTGAGTGAGTTATATTAATTAACTATATGTCAAATTATATGGTATAGACAAAGTATAAATGACAAAGTAAATGTATAAATTTTTTTATTATTGAAACATTTTCCACCTATATTATAAGTTTTCCTCTTAAAATTGTCTTTCTTTCAAATTCATATTATTTATAGTCGTAATGGGTTCGATAATGTTAATTTGGGACAACTTTTGACACAAAATTTGACAGCTGGATACGCCTTGATTTACACACATTGGCCAATGAGCTGGTGAGTGCAGGCCAAGCTTCATTTAATAGAGCGCCAAAGATGAGGTAGTAGCTCCAGTTCCTAGAAGTCTTGCCATGGTGGGGCATGTCTTCTGGTTTTCAATCCAACCAGGCCGGAATATACGCTAATTATACAAACGTTAGTTCCGACCGAGTAATTCGATTGGACGAGGGGCATTCCACAAGTGTTGATATGAATTTAAAAATAACCTCCTCAGCTATTAAATACCAAAGATCAGTTAATTTGTTAAATAGTTAGTAGGTAGTAGTTAATAGTCCCGAGAATCAGACACTGGCACAGAATATCCAGTGCACAGCAAACACATTCTCATATTTCTACATCAGTAATGTTTCATTATTAGAGATACTCATCATCTTATCTTGGCCCTGCTATCTCCAAGCAGAGGCAGGCACCAGATGTAAGCCGCTGGAGTAAATATGTGGACCAGAAAGAGAATGGACCAGGATGTGATGATGATGAGCACGAGGAGGAAGAGAGCGTATACACAAACAAAGAGCAGTATTGTCAACATAATAACAGGTTAGAACAGTTGTCCCCCCCCCTCACTTTAAAGCACAATGATTCGTCCATTTTTAATGAACTATCGAATAAGCAAATAAAAGTATGTTTTGGGAATTACATTCACAATAAACTGGGACATGTTGCTGTCTGATCAGAAGTTAATCATATTAATTTTATGAGGTTAATGTCATACTTTGCTTTGGCCATTATCTTCCTAGCAGAAAACGGAAGAAAAGCTTTATTTCAGGGGCTGCTTATAGACCCTGCAGTGTTGGCGGAGATGAGAACGTGGACGCTGCTCGCTGGGGGGCTACGAGAAAGGCTTCCCAGGTACATGTTTAAACTGTTTTTTTTTTTTTTTCTTTTCTTTCCGTTAAGACGTGTGATTCTGTAGGAAAGCAGATGCTATTGAGGATTTTTTTCTCATTTTAATGGCATTGAGTATTAGCGCTGATTACCATTGTTAATGCTTTTGGATTTTGTTTACAGAGATGTTAATAGGTATCAAAAGTACTGAAGAAAATTAGGACAATGCGGTCTGTGGATGAGAAAATAGTTCATTCAGTTGAATTTTTCTGTAAAATAAAATTCACCACACTGAGTTATGTTGGGATCAAGAATCCCCTCAGCCTCACAAATCAAATAAAAATTCACTAATACTACATGACTAAACATTTCTAAAGCATCTTCCAGGTTAAATATTGAATAATTGGGGATTTATTATACTTCTAAATTTCTATTTATTTAAATGTCCCTCTTTGGAACATGGTGTATGTTTCATACGGTTCATCTTGTTTCAGACTTGTCAGCATGATGGAGCTTTCAAACCATTACCTCAAGCACCACACTCCTCAGCAGGATTCCCTCACACCAGTACAAACCAGAGAACTGATGCTCTTCATAACTCTCCAGCTCCATCACTAGGTCCAAAACATATTACAGCCTATAATGGTCTATGTTCAAAGCCCAGTGGAGCAAATAAGGAGGATTTTGCTAAAGCAAGCGCCAAGCCTCAGCCCTTTACACCATCGTTATCATCTCATCAACATGCCAGTAAGTCTAATCAGGAAGCCCAGGACTCCAAGTGGACTCGGTTTCTTCCTTCTGTCTGTGTTGAAGACAACAATGATGAGCATGCTCTGTATGTGAACGTAGAGCATGCAGCATTGGCTACAAGCGCGGTGATGCCTGTTTCCACAGATGCATTTGAAACCACAGGCTGTATGAGGAGTGGAGGAAGTGAAGGAGCTGAAAAGGTGACAGTTTTTGAAAAACTGAGTTACTGTGTGAATGGAAATGTGTGCAAACAGCCTAACATTCCTACCGTCACATCAAGACCTGTTAGCTCTCAAAAGCCTGTGTGTGTTCAGCCACTGTCTATCAAAAGACCGTGTTCTCCTGCCTTTTCTTTTAGCACATTATTCCATACAGATGAGGACTTTGATGAAGCGTATTAATCTGTCACTCCTAATATGTCATTAAAAATGGAAAATGTACCTAAAAGTGGTATACTTTGTCATAATATTTGAGAAGGCACCATGTTGCAAACTGTACATGTTAACATTTTAAAATAACCCAAAGACAGTGCTTTGCAGACAATTTATTTGACAGACAAGGCAGGAAAGTGTGTAAAAGTATAGAATATAATTCTTTTCCATTCTGACTAACAAATATACTTCATTAGTATTTTTTCACAGAATAAAATGATGACTAGTTTTATAAGTAGGAACATCACTCTGGAAAATAAATGCTAGAAGTTGTTTTGTCCTGTAACATATCTATTTTATATATATATATATATATATATATATATATATATATATATATATATATATATATAAAAAAAATGATAGTATGACTGATAGCTTTATGTTAATCGTCACAATTTCAATGTACGGTCTCAATAAAGTTGAATAAAATAGAAATCTGTATTATTTAAAATGCCTGAGTAATTTATATTGTCAGCATTATGAAAGGAATTTGTTACACATTAGAAAAAGGCAGAAATGGTTAAATGGGTTAGCATGGGGTTTGAAAAATTATTAAACATAACCCCTTGTTTTTTTGAGCTGTTTGTGCTTCACTTCCGTTGGCCTGGGGACTTGGCGTACTGGATAGTGTCCAGAGCAGCACCAATGTCGTAATTCTTGGTGTGGAGCAGTCTGGTCAGCCAACCACCTTCATCTGTGAAGCCCATGGAGAGCATCTGGGACAGGGACTCCACCAGCCGAGGGTCAGCGTCTGAGGAAGGTTCAAGGAACGATCAGGTTGTGAGTATGATGGTGGCTGAAGTTTGAGTGTTTAATAAGTAAATTATGAGAGGTTTTATATTGGATAGGCGAATGAGTTTGAGCAGTACTGAGTAACTGTTTATCTAACAAATGACATAAAAAAACAGGTTTATAATTGCTCAGTACAGAGTTCTCGGTTTACCTTGTGGCAGATGTGGATAGATTGCAGCCTCACGCAGACCACTAGGGCCTGGGTTAATGGTGGTGCTGTGACTGAGTGGAGCAGGGCCATCATTTGCTCCATCCACCTCCATCCTCAGTGACTGGAGCTCGCCTGTGGATGGGTCGACTTCCTTTGAGCTCAGATGAGTCCAATCATCATCAGTATTTTGGTCTTTCTGATCCTGCAAATCCATTTTAAAGTTTTAGGGTTTATTTTCAGGACAACCATCAAACATTAATGTAACTTTATTTATTATTTATTTATTGTTCAAACAAATGTTGGCTATAATGGCACAGGTCTTATTTAGTTACCTTTGCCCCCCCATTTGTACTCCCTACACTGCTTGGACCTCCATCTGCACCCTTGGAAAGACCTCCAGAGCTACTGTCACTCCGGCCACTAGGAGGTCCACTTGAGGCAGCAGATGGAGGTGTCACTTTGGCCTTCTTGCCCTCGTGCTCTACGTCGATGTCCACGTCGATGCCTGTGGAGAGGGAGATATACATTTTCTTTATTTGGTAAAGCATTAGCATGTGAAGGATGGGGTTTTGAGAATACAATCCTTATCGTCTTGTGTTGACATTTAGTAGTAATGTATTAAGTTCCCTAGCGAGACACCTACCAAGGGGGCTCAGCAAGGCAGCCACACCCTCTCCAATGTTCTTTAGGTACTCCATATTGGCCTGGGAAGATGAGGCTCCTGTGGAGAGACAGAGAAAGTGTTTTAGATACCAGGAATGTGAAAAACTAACTCCTGGACTTTTTCCATCATATGATATTCCTAGAACAATCCAGACTGATATACAGTACTGGGCAAAAGTCTTAGGAACCCCATTGTTTTTTTGTTTTTTTTTTAAGCAAGTTTTGGCATATCAAAAACTTTGGCGCTTTTGTGTGTAGAAACATTTCTTGTAATTATTTTTCATATTTGGTTTACAGCACTTCTTTGCATGTGTACTAATAATTCTTCACAGTACTCTTTTTTTTCTTTCCCCCCATCCACCATGTTTGTGCTTGTAACTAAATGGTTACCGTTTTGAGCTTGGCCTTCCTGTGGGTTAGCCTGCTGGGAGCTGCCCTGGCAACCAGATGGCCCAGGTTGGGCCTGGTTTTGAGCCTGGGCCTGAGCCTGAGCTTGGGCACCAGCCCACATGCAGTGCCTCATCTTGCGCCACATTTTGCCACGAGGAAACCACTGAATAAAGAATAATAAAAATATATATGAACTCAAGCTTAAAAGATTAAACAAATCTCTAACCAAGATCATAAAAAATAAAAACAGGCCAGTTCCCTGGCTGTAGCTCACCTCAAACATATTGGCCATGGGGTGGAAAATGGGCAGGAGAGCATGTTCCTTGTGGAGACCCTTGGCCTGGCAGGTTAAGCACAGGTCATAATTTGGGCACACAGTGCACTTGAAGCGGGTTCCAGCCACCTGTCCCTCACAACCATCACAAGTCACACCAGGGTGAACCATGGGTTGGTGATGAGGTGGCCCCATATGTGGTGGAGCCATCGAAGGGTATCCTGGAGGACCCATGTGATGTGGTCCTGGAGGAGGGGCAAAGGGGAACCCTTGGTCCATATGATGTGGGAAGTCACGCTTGTGTTCCCTTTTTTCTGAAAGTGTAATATACAAATTAACAACCTTAGTACATGCTTAAGGTCTGTGACATCAGGCTGACTGAACACAATGTCCTCTCAAGCTCATTTACAATGAGCATTGTTTTGCATTTAACAAAACCCATAAATATGACTTCCTGATCATAGGAACATTTGATTCTGGGCAGATCTTACCCTTGATGAAAATGCGGAAGGTATCGTCCTTGACCATAGACAGTCCCATCATGAGCTCATCGTCAGAAGAGAAGGCGATCAGATCTCCATCCTCATCTATGACGAGACAGAATTACAGTCAGGGCCTAGTTTTGTAATGGCAATCATTTGAAGATTTTTACCAACATGTTTATCTGGAAGAAAAGTTTTAACTACCTGTTGGACTAATCTTAGTTTGAGCTCTATATCAACTCTAAAACAAGGCTCTCATATTTAATATGTAAAAGGTATACATTAAAGTTTCTGAAAAACTTGGGTAAACACAAATGTGTGTCATGTTAAAAAAATTTAATCTTCAGTCATAAGAGGAGACCAGAACGATGTCTAAAACACGTAGAGATTAAATGTATTATTTATATTTCATACCTCGAGGTGGATTCACACACATGGATAGATAGATATGTAGAAACTATACAGAAGAACAAGTTTGAGCAGCTGAATACTCAATACAAATAAAAACCTGTACTATTCCTTAAGATACACATGTTGTACCTACTCAGTTCTACCGTTAAAGCCGTCACTTGTGACATACACATTACAGGTACAAAAGATTAAAAGATACACTTGATTAAACGAGACAGAGAATGCCACAGCTTATGAGAGAAACAGTCATGGATTTATTTTTAAGATCTTTAGACCCCATGAGGCGTGTAAGTAGTTAACGAGTTACAGAGTCAGGCAAAAGTATTGGCACTGACTATTAATATTCACGCGATTATTAAGTTGAGAGTAACCATCTTAGCCTTGCGATGTCATTAAGTTTACCTCTGTAGTACATCTGAAAGGAGACATTGCGGAGGTTTGAGAAAACATCCACCACCTTGCGGCTCAGGTACTCGAAACTTGCCGAGACGTCGTGATCAACGGCGAAGCGGCGGATCTCCTTATGGTTGTCCTCTTTCCCGAGGAGGTAAGCCTTGATGGTCACCGACATGTTGGCGTGTTGTCTCCAAAATCACCAGCTGGGATTAGGTCGAATTTCAGGCTCAAGCGTTAGTTGCGCAGTAGAAATTGCTGTCCTTTAGAATCAGCTGACTGCTTACTTCCTGATCAACTGTGTACAATTCCGCTTTGTATCCGCCTCTATATAATTTATACAACCGGGCAGCCAATGGATAACGTCCGGGAGAGGAGGGATGGGGCGTGGCTAGGTTCGTCTCACCCAATGACGAAGCGCACCTCAAGTCACTGCGCATGCTCCAACCAGCTTAAAACAACAACGACGACTACGACAGGACAGGAGGGTGGGGGCCCTGTGCTGTTAAAGGGGGATGAGAAGGCCAAGGAATGACACAGCATTTTCCAATGGGGAAGTCCCTTGCTTATTACCACAACATATCTCTGTAAATACTGTAATCCTGTATTGTTACGCAGAAAGTGGTAGAACGTTCTATAACAAGTGCTTAATTGTTCACAAAGATGTTTAGAGTTTATTAGGAAGTTTATTAAATGTAGATAAAAATGGCCCTGAATATACCTTGAAGCAGCAAAAGGACAACAGCAATAGTACTTGTAGGTTGATACACACTGAAAAGTTTTAGCAAGATAACCACCAAGACTGTCCATGTTAAAGTTTCAGATATCAGTTCCCACTGCTATCTGAGACATGTTGCTACACACAATGGTATGATTTACATGTATAAATGTGAATGGGACATTCATTCGGCCTCAAGCACTATGAGGTCATAGCTCTGATAATGCTGATTCTCTGATTGTGCTGATGTCACAGGGGGCCCGAATATTGTTCTAAGAATATTTATTGTTTAACGGTGGTTGGAATTCAGTAGTTTACATTGCCGCCAGCTGTAGGTCTCATTCTCCCTTATCTTCCTGGCTCCTTAATGCTGATTTTCCACACCACCCTTCCGTAAAATGTCTAATGCTTCCTTTCATGATCTTGTTTTGACTTGTGTCTTGAACACTTTGTCTGCTTTATTCATTCAGTCATTCATTCTTCTTCAATAACTTTTATTCTGGTCAGCTCATCCTATCTCAAGCTCGTCCTAGAAACACTAGACATGATGCCACAATGACATACTCACTAACACACCAGGTCAATTCAAGACAGCCATCAACCTGTTTTAGGTGTTGGGGGAAAAAATGGGGAACCATAAGGATACCAACATGGAAACGGAGAGAACATGAGGAGGAAACGCGAGGTTACTGTCGAAATACAGATTCTTGGACAGTGAGCTGGCAAAAAGGCAAATTATATAATTTAATAAGGTTGATACTTGGGTGTCATGTTAATTGAAGACCCACGAGAAGTCTGTACGCTGTAAGGAAATCTAAATATCTAAAATGACAGGTCAAAGAGCAACAGGGAGATAAACCACAAACAAGCAGATGAAAAAATTGCTATTTTACATTTTCCTGGGGTAACAACACAAATTAATTAATTCATTCATTTATTAATTCATCTTCTATACCACTTATCATGTATACAGGGTCGTGGGGGAGCCTGGAATACACCTTGAACAGGGTGCCAGTTCATCGCAGGGCACACACATGCAGACTTATGCAATTAACCTAAAATACATGTCTTTGGACTGTGGTAGGAAAAACAGATTTAAAAAAAAAATTATTATTTAAAAATGTATTATTTTAATTTTCTTAGTTTAGATTCTATTTTAGACCTCAACTGATATTAAAGCTATTCTTTTCTATTCTAAATGTTTCTCGTACTTGCAAGAATATGTGATTTAATCCATATAGGTTGTTGTGTGGGTGTACCTGTTGTTACTTGCAGGTAAAGGATACTTTTAATGTGCTGTGTCATGCTGAGTGGTTTTTTTTTTCTCCCACACATGTGTATTTATATCAGGCTTTTAACAACAGTCATTGTCTCAAAGCAGCTTTACAGAATTAAAAATTTATGGAAATAAATTAGAACATGTACGGAATAAAGAATAGATTATAACCATAAGTTTGTCCTTGACACACTCACACAGGTTAACCCAGCCATATTGCTGAATCACTTTCATTCTATTGTTGTTTATATTTACTTAAGTGTGCTGGCTGGTTCATGAACATATTTTCAGAATGTGTAAACCAGGTTTGGAAATCTAGATTTAAAGAATATTTTCTCTTAAATTTTTGTAGACATTATAATAGAGAGATATTTAAAGATAGTCACTCTGTAACATTTGAATGTCTCCAAAGCATATCACTTGACACAAATTTGATTTATTACCAAAACAAATTTTAGTAGGATACAAAGAACTAAGTAAAACAACATAGCTGGGACAACTGAAAAAAAAAAAAGTGTTGCATTCATTAAGGTGTATAGTTTCGAATATAGTCCAGGCATCTATCTGAGGCATCTACTCAGGGGTCAGACATCTACTCAAGTCTGTAAGCTGAAAGGAGGTTAAAAAAAAAAAAAAAGTTTTGTTAGGCGTTCCTGTCCCACTTTTTCTGAAAGGGGAAACATATTGTCCAGTAAAATGAGATTTTATTATTATTATTATTATTATTATTATTATTATTATTATTATTTAGTCTAAAAAAATAGAAAGACAGAAAAAGACAAAAGATATGCTACTAGAAACTAAAAAACTTTGGGCTGGCACGGACATTATATGACATCAGGCATCCAATGGAAAGCAAGTTTAAATTTGACAAAAAAAATTATGACCAGACTGAGAATATGTGAGAATATTATATTTTTTTTCTTGTCTAATTAACTTGAATAGTTTACACTATGAAAAAGACAGAAGATATGCTACTAGAAACTAGAAAACTTTGGGCTGGCATGGACATTACTGTATATGACATCAGGCATTCAATGGAAAGCTAGTTTAAATTTGACTATAAAAAATTGATGACCAGACTGAGAATATGTGATATGCTCTGTGCCCTATAGCGAAAGTAGATAGAAGATGATTTCTTCTTCTTCTCTATCCTGCATTTAAGAATAATTAAATACTTTGAATCTTCTTATCACTTGTAATGCTTAGTGAGCATGTCCTGGTTTTTCAAGACATGAAAAACAAAACGTACATATGAATCTGTGAAAAGATGCAACTGTTTGTCATTCTGGAGGAGATTTGATCTAAAATATCCAAACATCACAATGACAAGTTCAAATATAAGTTACAATCAGACACTTTGTGGTTAAGATTTGGTCTATGACCATAAGGACCTTTAACCTAATATTGCCTAACTCAGGTGTGCAAAGTCCAGCCCCAAGACCAAACACCGGCAGATGTCAACTAGCATGTGGAAAACTACTGTGGCACAGATCTGGCCCAAGACTTTAATGTATAAAAAGAAGCTCAATGGGCAACATGTAATAATTTCTTTTTTCCTTTTGTACTTGATCCCTAAAAATAATCAGGCCGCCGCTTAAACAATTTGTTTCAAAATAATCACAATGGTTAATTTATATATATTTTTAAATCATACAGCCATAATATTCATTATGATTCTTGAAATCTGGCCCCTTTGGACAAAAAGTTTGGCCGCTTTTGCCCTACATTTGATGTTAAAATCCCTCTGTTATTATCAACTGTTAACATGTATCAGGTGATACCAGAGTCTGACATTTATTCAATTTTTTTTACTCTTACAGGTTGCAGATATAATCATCCTTATAATTATCTAATGTGAGAGTAATTTGCTTATGTTAGTCTTTCGGTTGCTCCTGTCGAGGGGTCGCCACAACGGCCCATCTGGTCTGCACACAACAGAACAGGTTTTTATGCTGGATGCCCTCCCTGATGAAACCCTCCCATTTTATCCGGGCTTTGGACCGACACTGCATCCAGTATTGCCTGGGGTTTGGATGTTGGGTGGGAATTGATCGCGGGCCCTCCGCAATCTACTGAATTATTCCGCATTAAATGAATCCACTTTTCAATGAAATTTAAATGGTCAAAGTTACTAAGCATATTTACAGAATGAAGAATTCATGTAAATAAATTGGAACATGTACGACAAAAAATACAGGCTATAACTATCAGTTTTTTCCTGATGACCAAGCCTACAAACCTGACAATCGGAAGAGGAACCAGTTGACCTCAGTATGATAATAAATCAGTCCCTGAAAGTTCAATATAACAGAAAAGGGGTTTAAGTGAGTCACTTTCATTTTTGAGGAGTTGGGTAAAAACTGTTCATGGAAATTTCAGTCCTAAACTATTGAGTGATTGCAATCATAAGGCATCACAACCATCTTCATGGTCATCATGTGGAACCGCCCTCAGCTGCCATGTGCATCCCAAGCAGATCGTACAGGATCAGCAAGGCAGAAGCCTCGATGGGACGAGAACTCCAAACAGAAGCAGGGCACCAGGATATCAGGACTAGCCTTACTGATATATGCATTTGTTTGTACTTTATGTTGTCATTTAACATCCAATGCAAAAGAAATGACTCTTTCTGTTAAATTAAAATAATTATATGCTTACAGGACATTTACGTGTTTTGCATGTTAATTCGCTAAATTGTCTGAATCATTGTTTATCCTAAAGGTTGTAAAGCTTGTGTAGTTTCGGGGACCGGCACACTCGGTGAGAAAGAAAAGCATGCTGTCACGCCGCGTGACCTGACGTGGGCAATTACCAAACCGGTTACTGCACTATCACCTGATTCTGACTCAAGCAGGTCACGTGGTTCCACAAGCCGTACAGAATAAACTAGAAACCGCGCGATGTTTCTAGAACTGCCTAGATGTCATGTTTAAACTCCTTCATCTCATGTAAACACACCTGTACATACAATTTAAATGAATAAATAAATAAACAAACATTTCTTATCGAAAGTATTTGGAACGATTTATGATAAATACTAAATCTACTTCCTGTCATATTTTATATTTTTAAAGATTTGAATGACCAAAAATCTAAAACGTTTCACAACGCCTAAATACATCGCTTAGCCACAAAATAATATCTGTCGCAATAAACATTTGAACCACATAAAGTACTTTTCTGCAATGAGTTGCGAAATCCCGTATACATTTTATAGGCTACTTTCAGCAATTCGCCACTAGAGGGAGCCATTGCTTTTCATCAGACAATCTGGTCAACTACACAAGCAAATCAAAAAGATTACAAAATGTACGGACCAAAATATGTTACCCTTATTATAACTACTATTTTTTATTTTAATATAGTATAATGTACTTTACTGTAATACTGTAAAAACATGTACTGTAATGTTTTTATTGTAAACAAAATGTAGACTGTGCCAGAGACAAGTAGCTAGGAATCAAGGTTTCCACTGTTAATAGAATTATAGTTTAATTTGAAGAAAAGTAAAGTAAAACACCTTCAGAGTGACAACCTGGTAGACCGGGGCCCTCTGACAGAAGTCCTAGATGTTCTAGTGAGGTGTTGCTCTTAAAACCACTAAAGAAGAGCCAGCAATTTATTAATAATGTATTAATAGCTAAAGCTTACTTGATTAAAAAAAAAAAAAGATTTTGGTGCATATATTTTATTATAAAACTACTGGTTTTTGTTTATTTCTTGTCTGTGTAGAGTTGATGATAAGTACCGTAATTTAATAGAGACCTGGCTATGTTCATGTACAGATCACTGACATAATCATTATATAAATGGAAAACTTTGAAGGTACAATAGAATGCTTTATTTCATCCTTAGTATTTGCTTACAAACCTTAAACATGTACATTGTCTCAGAACCTAGGGGTGTACAGTACATTATCCTTGTGTTCTACCCCACTGACAAGCTTATATGTATTTTGGTTCCTTTTGTTTCCCCCCCCAAAGTGCCATGATCCCCAAACCTCATCAATACTTTTATTTGTTTATTTTTAAAATATATATATTTTTAATACAGCCCTAATATTCATTATGACGTATGAAACGTCGATAATGTCTAAATCTGGCCCTTTTGGACAAAACGTTGGGCCACTTTTGGCCTAACTGAATACCTACTTTTCATGGTAAAATCCCTATGTAATTATCAACTGTTAACTTGTATCTATTGATACCAGAGTCTGACATTTATTTGATCCCCAAACCTCATCAATACCTTTTTGTTTTTCCTTCACTAACACACTCATATCGACAGAAAAAGACCTGTCTGCTAATTAGCGGATTATCTGAATTAGGTATATTAGAGCAGATAAAAATAAAATAATTGGGCAGTGGTGGCTCAGGCAGTTGAGACTCTAGGTTGCTGATCAAAAATTCAGGGACTTAAGCCCCATCACCACCACTGTTGCATCCTTGGGCAAGACTCTTAACGCTACATCTCATACAACCCAGACATTGCATGCAATGCAGGTCCCAAGCGCAGGTTAGAAGATCAGAGATTTGTGACTCGAAGTTCATCAAGCACAAAATGATCCGATGTGGCAACCCCTTGGATAAAAGGGACAAAGACCAAGAAAGAAAGAAGAAAAAAAAGCATTCAAAGATGAAAAAACTACGGCATTGTAGCACAACTTCTGCTGAGCCTCAGGTGATTAAACCTTTCATTTGTCTCCTATTTTGCTAATTAATCTCACCCAACAACTGACTATCAACTAAATATGAGGAAACTATCACAGTTAATATCATTTACTATAATAACATTTTCTACTGCATATTTAATGTCATTTATTATTTATTTAGTCTACAAGACTTAGTAGCTAAAAATGAAACAAGTCCTTTCTCTTTATTGGGGAGTTTTATTCCTGTAATAAGAACATAAAATCTTTAGTGGTCCCCTGTCTCTGTTTTTAATTTAGAATGAAAAAAAAATGCTTTGTGTAACTTTCCAGATGTTTCCTTACATTCATATGTTTTTGTTTAGACATAAATGATTATGTGTTAGAATGGCTTGCCAATCAAATAAATTCCCTTTTAATATCACTTTCATTTGATTGTATTCTTTAAGTCTGATCTATACTCTTATTATGTGGTCCTAAAGTGTGTGGACAGCTGGCCCTTAGAGCCATATGTGGGCTTTCCTCTAACTTTTTTGAAAAAGGAGAATTTATCTAAATTGTTATACATTACAAGAGGCCATAAAGACTTTATATACATATATATCTTTACTAGCATGGGGAATAATAAAAAGAGACCACATTATTTGTCACAAATTCTTTACAGCACAGTGAAATATTCAGCTTCAGATGTTATGAAGCTGGGGTCAGTTGCCAGTCCTAGGGCTCAACTCCTGACCTTCTGTTTTATAACCTAGAGCCTTAACCACTGAGCCACCATAAGCAATGTCTTAAATAAAGGGGTACATTTAGATTTAGGCATTTGTCAGACGCTCTTATCCAGAGCGACTTCCAAAAGTGAAAGATCCATAGCAAGCATTTGAAAAGCTGTCCTACATCTATAACTTCTGAGCTCATTGGTTAATTTGTAGATGAATAAGCATGGATATGAATATTTCATTTTAAAGCTAGTATTTTGTATCTTAATGCATTAAGTGACCTACAATTAATATTAAAAAACAACAACCAAAAAAACATCCTCATCCTCAAATCCTCATTGATTTCAGGGTCATCTCGGCGAGTTTTTCCTTGCCACCATCGCGTCTAGCTTGCTCATTAGGAAAAAAATATATAAATCTGTAAATTTATGAATCCAACATTATTTATTTATTTATTTATTTACATATATCCAGGATTTTAGTTCTATAAAGCTGCTGAATTACATTGCAAAACGTGCTGTACAGATAAAATTAAATTTAAAACACTGCCTTCTTTCATCACTTTTGGATTTAACAAAAGATAACATATTCTAGTTCATACCAATGAAAATGTAATTTTCTTAGAGTGCTGAAAATTGTAGCCCACCATTATCAAAGCAATTATATTTATTATTCAGCACTTATAGTTATTACTGCCATTGGTCATTTAAAGAAAGTTGAATAAATAAGCCTATTTTTAATGTCAATTTGGACCTAATGTGTTCACTAAGTGAAGATTTTAAGAATAAAAAGCTCTATGGCAGAAATGCTTTAGAAAATAGTAAATAGACAGAATATTATTGTACATATTTAAATAATGAGTATAACATTTGTATAAAATTTTAAGCTGGTTTATGGAATTACTTTTACCGTAAAATGAACTTATGTCTATTTAACAAATGACAGCTCTTACAAGGCATAGCATTTAGTCTACACTATTTAGTAGAGCACTATACAGCTGCTGGTAAAATAGGACTACATTCCATGAGCTTTGGAATAATGAGACATAATCAGGATAGGAGACAGCAAATTGTTCACTGGTTTTGGTCTTTACCATCACCCATGCAGCTGAATGAGAACATTTGTAGATCGGGATGCTGAGAGGGCAGCTGCATGCGCTCCGACCGGATGGAGGAGCAGCTGCACCACAGAGTCACTGCGCCCTCATTGGCTCTGTCCCAAACCGCATATGCCCTTCTAAATAGTGTGTCAGAAAAAAACTGCACAAATCAGTTCTCATAGTTCTCATTGCTGTTGTACAGTTCTGAGATTACAGTTATACTAAAGGGTAGTACTACCCTTTAAGAAAAATAAGTTCTTAATGGGCTTTTTGGATTAAAAAAAGTCCCAAGAAAGCATGCAGCAACAGAGTTTTACACTGTGGAGAACCTCCTGTCCTGCACCTTTGAATGTTTTCTCACTTCACCCACTTGAGTTCAGAAAGAGCTGTTATCAGTGGCACGGTGGCTAAGTTGTTCGCACAGTCGACTCGCGCCTTCAAGTGTTGGGGGTTTTCCTCTTGCATGGTGGTGTTTTCCAAGATTTCCTCCTACAGAGTTATAGACAATACACTGGCGTTCTAAAATTGCCCATAGCACGGTTATTTAAGTGTGTGTGTGTGTGTGTGTGTGTGTGTGTGTGTCCGTGTGTCTATGCCCACCCTGTGCACTGGGTGGCCTGGAATAAGCTCAGTGCTCCCCTCATGACCCTACACTGAAATGGTGTTCTGGAAAATGGATGAATGAATAGAAGAGCTGTCAGGGGGTACTCCAGGACCGGGATAGGTAACCTGTAACTCAGAAGTCTGAACTTACTTGGAAAAAAAAATTACACACACGTATATATTCATATTTCCACATCTTTGGACTGTGAGAGGACATATATGTATATATACAGTCAATCCCAAAATGATTCATACCCCTGGAAAATTTTAAGTAACCATCAACTTTTTTCTTGATTAGAAATGACATGGCGTCTCCCAGAAGATAATAAAACGATGTACAGTACAAGAGGCATCATTGTGGAAATAATTATTACTCATCTTTTATTTACATTTGAACAAAATGTGGCATGTTCAAAATTATATATACCCTTCTCAATAATCAATAAAAAAGCCTTTATTGGCTATTGCAGCAATCAAACGCTTCCTATAATTGCTGACCAACTTTTTGCACGTCTCCACTGGTATTTTTTGCCCATTCAACTTCAGCGATGAGCTCCAACTCTTTCAGGTTTGAGGGTCTCCTTGCCATCACCCTGGTCTTAATGTCCCTCCACAGATTCTCAATTGGATTTAAATCAGTACTCTGGCTGGGCCACAGCAAAACCTTAAATGTTCTAGTCTGCTAACCATTTCTTCACCACGTTGGCTGTGTGTTTTGGGTCGTTGTCGTGCTAAAATGTCCACTGGTGCCCAAGGCCAAGTTTCTCTGCAGACTGCCTGATGTTGTTGTTGAGAATTTCGATGTATATATGTAAACATATGTATGTTTTTGAAGTATATATGTGTGTGTATGTGCATGTGTGCAAGAGAGAGAGAGATCTGCTCCAATACAATCTTGAATTCTCAACTACTTCTATTGCACCTGTAACAACTGACAGAGTGTGTATTCTCTATAAGTATATGTCTGTAGTTTGTATAAGTATATGCACCCTCTTGGTTGTAGTGGCGGGTCAACGGTTAAGGCTCTGGGTCACTAGAGTTCAAGTACTGCCAAGATAGCCCTGGACCCTGCCTGCTCCATGTATACTGCAAGCACCGTGACTGATTCACGTCCTGCTTCATAAACTTCCTCTCAAGTTAGGTGTACGCTACAATGTTGCAAGTAAACGGAAGATCAAAAGCTGAGATGAACCATTGTCGGTGTATAGTAGTGCAGTATGTCTTTTTGGACGTGACCATTGCCGGAGACCTGTAAACACACACACACACACTCTCTCGCTCGCTCTCTTTCACACACTCACACACGCCCCTCTTGTATTTGTACGCCACTCAGTGGCAAACGGCGAACGCGTACGAGCGTCCCCTCCTCTCTTGCCTCACCTCCTCCTCCTCCTCCTCTACTCGCTCTCCGCAGGCTGCGCTGAATGAGCGCGCGAGCGAACGGACCCCGCCGTGTCTCCAGCTCCCTTTGGTTCGTCTCGAGCCCGAGCGCGCGCCGCTGAGCAGTAGAACTCCCCCCCCCTCCCCACGCGCATAACGGACATGATACGGAGATGAGGCTCAGAAATGGCACCTTCCTGACAGTGTTAGTGTTTGGAGTGTGCGGGCTCATATCGCTCTCCTGGTACACCGCGTTCAGCAATTCCAAAGGTAAAAGCCATCTCTCTTTCTCTCTCTCTCTCTGGTGTGTGTAAGGGGGTGTGTGTGTTGCGTTGTGTTGTGTTATGTCGTGATGCGCTGCTCGCAGGTTAGATCCGGGCTGATGCACGGTGTGTGCGCGTGGCCTCGGTGCTTTTGTCGCTTTTACGAGTGAGTTCTCGCGCACGAGCCCATCTGATCTGCGTAAACATTGTGTGTGTGTGTATATGTGTGTGTGTGTCTTGTTGTTCTTGTTGTTGTTGTTTTCCTTCCGTGATTAAAAACGCAAAATCAGAGGGAGTGAAAGTAAATAAGGCAGACCTCCAAGACGATTTGTTTACTGTTTTACAAAGAGGTGTGTGTGTGTGTGTGTGTGAGTGTGTAAGCGCTGTTAGGCAACATCTGGACAGGGAGCCATGAGGGATGCATCTGCATCATGTGTGGTTCCTTTTGTGCATTTTTTCCCCTAGTTAAACTCAATTAAAACAAATTAAACTCTGACTGTCGAGAAATATTGCAAATACAAGGCAAAAAAAAAAAAAAAAACTCAACATCTTTAAAAAAAATTGTATGAAAGCCATGCAAAAAAGATTGTGTGTTCTGTGTTTACATGCATGAAAAGTAAGTGTAGCTCTATATGCACACTATGTCATTGGGGAAAAATGTCAGATCTGATCCCATCCAGTGTTGTACCCATGTTCACTGTCTGATAGACTAGTTTATGACGGACATGCCTGATGCATGCCTTGCAACCTGGAACTACCTTGTTTAGGTAACATTCATAGTGACTTATTAATAAGCTATGCACCTCCAGAGCTGGGGGTTTGAATCAGTTTGTGTGTGTGTGTGTGTGTGTGTTTGCGTTTGGATGTTCTCCCAAAACGCGGTGGGTTTCCTCAGGTTTCTCGCCCAAAAACATGAATTGTAGTGTATGATTTATTGAGGGGTAGCTTAGTGTTAGTGCCACAAAGTTGTCACTGTTGGGCCCTTGTGCAAGGCCCTTAACCATCAACTTCTAAGCTGTATAACTAAAAAAAAAAAAAAAAAAGGTGGGGGGGGGGGGGCCAGGGGGGGAAATACTGTGTGTGTGTTTGCTAAATACTGTAAATGTGTGCTTTTGTCCTGCGATCCAAAGTGTTGTGCACTGAGTTGCCTGGAATATGCCCCAGGCCCAGCACAACCATACAACCAATGGATGAACGAACCACCTTAGGGTGAATGAAGCCTCATCTAAACTCCTTCTCATCCATTGATTCATTGATTGAATCTTGTCAGTGTAAGCAGTGGACACACTCCCTGTGGACATGTTTCACATTTCAGTTTTATACCTACAAAGTTCAAGTATAATGCATCGGCGCACGTCTTAAACGTCATCTTCTTTTACGGCTGTTCTTGTAAATCTGTACGTCTGATGTCTTCATAGACACTCTTTAGGTCCTATAAAGCTCAGTTGTTCTAGCAAATTGCAAATGAATCCTGACATCGTCTGCACTAATACAACTAAATGGACCTCCGGCTCTCTTTTGTTCCTTATCTCTTTCGCATAAAAGGGCACAGTTTCACAGTTCACAAGGCTGGAGACAAATGTGACTTGATTATGTGTTCCAAAAAAAAAAACTAGCATGTGTGCTATAGGCGCTTCTTTATAACTCTGTGCTTCATAAAGCAACTATGCAAATATGTGCGTGTCTGTGTGTTAATGCATGGATTAAGGTTGGAGGAAGTTAAAATTAGTAACCATATCTTTTGCATATCTGTTGGTGAACTGCGGTGGCTTGCTGCTGATAAAATAACAAACACATTCTCCATCACTAATCACACGTCAGTATATTTAGATCAACTAGTACATAGTATGCTGTAGGTTGTTTGCTGGCAGCCTGTGGAGAATTGTATTATAATCTTGATCTTGGTTTTGCATCAGTGTGGTGCTTTTGCTCTGTGACAGACTTGCACACAGGCAAGTCATTTTGTACTCTGAAGTGATATACCATAAACCTGAATCAGCAATTCACCAAGAGACCTGGTTTTGGCTATATCTTGCCTTCTTGCCTCTTGGAATCTGATTATTTAATTTTAGCTAGAGCATGCTCAGCTCATACTCATGCTGGATATGCATACTCTTTCTCGATCCTGCTAATGCCTTTGAAACTGCGTTGCCACACGGAACACGACTCCTTTGTAATACCTTATTTCACTGATGTTCTGTTTTATATAGTCGTGCATTGTGCGGTTACGTAGGCGGTTCTTTGGATCTATTGTTATGCTTCACTCATGTTTCTACCAAAAAAAAAAAAAAAAACCCAACTTCAATATCCATTTGAGACATGACTGTACCCAATGCCATTTCTTAATTGCATGAGATTCACCTCTGATACACATCATTCATAGTGTATGGATTTTTTTTTTTTTTTTAAAGAAACCACCCTTTTTTCCCAGCCTTAAGCTCTTTCCTCAGGCGAAAATAAAAGGAAATGTAGGTGGTGTTTTTATATATATATATATATTTTTTTTTTTTACACATTTCTTTTCTGGGAGAAAGGGAGAGGGATATTGTCTGACCTCTTGTTCCTCCTTTTCCTTTGCTTTTTATTGTCTGATTTGCAAAAAGAAGAACAGGGCAGGGTTCACACTGACCTCCTGTCCCTGACTGAGCTGACTCAGATATTTTCTTTATGTAGTGGTTGTGTCTGGGTGTGTGATATGCGATGGCCCGTCTCTAAGTAATCTCTTGCAGATGGTAAATCAGGTGCTGTTTACCACTTTAGTTACCCTCTTACCTTGGAGAAAGCGAAAGAAGAAATGAAACTCGGGCTGCGAGCGATAAATGATGTCGTACCTCGCTGCAGGTGCTTTTAAAGAAGCTTTTGTGGAAGCTTTCGGGGTTATTTATCTTTTATTGTAAATTGCTCGGAAGGAGTCTTCAGACGCGCAGCGCTGATATTAACTTAAACGAGTTTGTGTCCTGCATGACCTCTCAGAAACAAATCACGAGCTGTATTTTACTCCGTAACTGGCTGAGAGTGTGCTTTTCTCCTACCTGATTCTGTCTGTTGTTTCCCGTCAGTAGTATTTGTCTGCAAAGGTGTGTTATGAGCATGCACAGCATTAGGGGAATGGACGCACCTTGACGATGAGAATGGATGCACTGGATTGAGCTGTCAGGAAGGTTACGGCGATTCAAATAACCATTTTGTGCCATCATGGTGAGCATTAAAGCTTGGATAACGGAAATCTCGGCACGGTGGATGGCTTGAGACGGGGATCCGAGGGTGCGGTTGTGTTAGTAGGAAAGGATAAATCCTGTCTAATAGAAGTGTCGAGGAGAAGGATTTGAATGGCTTTCACTTTTGTATAAGAGACCAGTATTGAGTCGGAATTGCTGGTGTGATATTTGTCCAGGATCCAAAGTTAGCAGGATGATGCTGCAGAGGCTTAAGGAAATAAAATGTGAATGAAGGTTTGAGAAGCTGAGTTTAAGAGATGAACTGCAGTAACGTGCGTCTGATTTATATTTTTATTTTTTTTGCACGGATTGAGCCACTGAATCAGGACCTAAAAAAAATAACTTCCTTTGATTACAGGAATTATGTAAGTCCTGTGGATATAACAAATGTGGCACAGTTGTCATTGTCACTTATTATTCTGTTGACTAACTGTATGAAGGATTAAGGATTGTTTGGACATCCTGCAGTTAGCACAATTGTTTCATCTACTCACCATGACAGCGTCTTGGGCATTTGCTCTATACAAACTGACAGCAGATTTAGAAGTTGTTAAGAGGAAGATGAAGTTGTCATTGTTTTGTTGAAACCACGACTTGCCTCACAGGCAGCAGATGGCTCTGGAAAATGCAAATCCTAAACACATAATACACTTAAATTAACCGCTTGTATCAGTACACGAGAAGTCTTTTATTACGTTTGGACCCTGCGTGAAATTTTATTTTTCTTTAACATGGGTCGTGTTGTTGAGGTTAACACACAGCTCGGCAGACTTGTGTGTATTTTTGGTCACAGGTAAGAAGCTCCAGCAACGTGAACAAAGAAGGAGAGCTTGAAAAGCCCTGGAGTAAAGATAAACGTGTAGAAGTGTACTAGGATCTGTACCACATTCATTATCAGAAATATCACACAAACATCAAGAGTGTGTGTGTGCGCATACATTATATAACCTACACGTCTAAATAAAGCCCAGCTCGAATTTGCTTATTTTTTGATGTCTTCTTTCAAGCACTCCCTCGGATAATTATATTTGAAGGAGCCTGTTGGTCTTGTTAAAAGCTTGACCTGAACATGGTCTTTGTTTCAGTTCCAGATATATTTGGCCAAGCTGCAATTTTGTATACTTAACGTGCCCATTTAAAACCTTTAAACTAGGCACAGCTTCACTTGAGTCAGGTTTATACAATCGTCCGGCACTGTGTAATTATGGTACAGAGCTGAAAAATTAAAAGGCAGTTGGGAAATTTGCCATCACGTTATAACGACCATTAAACCGATGTTATTCATTCGTCTGACCACAGCACACAGTACAGGTGAGAGAGCGTCGCTTAAGCAAACTGCTGAGCTGTTGGATGTTAAGGATCTGCCGCGAGGGTCCACCAGTGGCTGTCTGCACGGCTGGGATTTTAACTCTGACCCGCCAGCCACTCGTACAGAATGTTAAATGCCAAGCCTCTATTGAAGATTGAAATTCAATAATAGAATAAAAACAAAGTTCAATTATAATGGGAAAATCTGCAGAAGAAACTGGACCCCTCCGTAGTTGGCTCTTGAACTTCCTAGGGGACACTTTGTCAGTTTGCCTTAGAAATCAAGAGCTAACTCATGTATGGAATTGTTTACTTTCAGATAATAATAAAACTTAAGACTCATTTGTTTTTAATGGTTTCTTTTAACATTTTCCTAAGGTTATCAGTCAATTGTTAGTTAGTTAGAAGATCAGTATCAACTGGCAGGAGAGGGAAAAACGTCCCACAACAATCTGTACAGACGTCAGAACTACATACATAGACTCCGGTGTAGACCATGTGTGTGTTCCTGCCTTGGTCTTAGGCCTCGTTGGAGCAGATTCCACATCCAACACGACACAGATAAGGATTAAATGTTTCCTGAACACGAAATAATTCATATATATATATTTTTTTATAATTTCTTTATTTAGTTTCTGCTCTATTCCAGTCAGAGTCACCGCGGATCTGGAGCCATGGACCCTAATAATCCATTAATCAGAATAATAGCTCAGTCGCAATAAAAGGAAATCATGTAAACATCTGATCCGGCACTATTGGCAGGAATTTTGAATCGGAATAAAAGAGGTGAGGGGTAAACATCTAATCTGAAATTTTCTCTCTTGTTGGATTAAATATATCCTTTCTGCGCCCCACTTTTAGGGTGTACAAAGTGGAGGTTGGTATTAACATTGTTAACAAGTGATGACTGGTTTCTCAGGAGGAAATTTACTGTCCATTCCTAGTCGCTAACCTCCATGAGAACAACTCACTCCCACCAGTCTTCACTGACTGTACATCCACTGGGTCTCTGGTTGAAGATAGAGAACTGATTGGTTCACCAAAAGTTGTTAAGCCAAAGCCTAAGGGATTAAAAAAAAAAAAAAAAAAACTTCACATCGAGCAGAACCACATGATGGTTTTGTATTGAAATATTATATTTAAATCATTCGGATTAAATAATTTGTGCATACATATTGGGATCTTATCAGATCAGCATCCATGTATACAGTTTAAGCAGAATCTATATTCAATCGGATCGAAGGAATATTGGCCATGTAAATGTGGCTCCAGGAATATTGGGTGAGAGGTAATAATAAAACCTGGATGGGACACACACAACCACACACACACACACAACCACACACACACACACACCACACACACACACACACACACACACACACAAACACACACAAACACACACACAAATATTAAATTTCTTACATTTCATGAGACTCCGACTACAACATTAAAAACAATATTGATTTTTAACAGTTAACATATTTCATTTAATCTGCTGTTTCCTTTTGCCAGGACTGTTTCTGCTTCCACAGAAGTGACATCATGCCTGCCAAATGACAAATGAATAATTATTTTACCAATTTTTTTAAGCAGGTTCATGTCTAAGCAATATAGCTAAAATGAATTCTTACTCGCTTAATTCCTTCTCTTGTGACTAAGCACGAACAAAACTCCGTCTCTTCATGCTATTTATACAGTGTTCTTGTTCATATAAAAATATTAGATATTCATGAATGAGAACCTGGACAGAATTAGCTCGATTATCTTTTTTTTTAAAAATCTAATTAGCACATTTTTAAGTTTTATCATCATTATTTCACAACACATTAATCTGATTATTCCTTTTTCTATTCCATTTTATCAAAGGAGACGCTAAGCGTTATTCACGCTGCCTCTGAACATTGCAGCGTCATGCTCTGTTAATCAGTGGAGCTTTTTAAACTAGCTTAGCAGGGTGACGTAGCAGTCGAGTGCGCCCAAACCATTCCTTTACCTTACACCAGCACGTCATGCAATGTTCATGAGTTGTGTGTGACGGAAAAAAAAAAAAAACTTTTTTCATTCTGTCAAAGCACTTTTCAAGCACTAGCATTTCACAAGTAGGTTCTGTTGCCAGGGAAACTCTGCTGTCAATCAGTATGCCATCTGACACGCCCATTTAGTCAACGGTGACAATTTTAGTATTGTAATTTTTTTTCTTATCGTACTGTACAAAAAAAAAAAATACAAAAATCTAAAGCCACCCGTCATTTCATATTTTGCTTACAAAGAGCCTGACTTTATTGTATTTTTTAAATGCTGTTGTGAGGAATAGTTCTCCAGGCTTCCTAAAGCTCTCGGTTTTCAGTCCAGACTCTTTACCTGACCAGTTTTGTTAAAAATATTTAACTTCAGGCATGAAGCAGTGAAAAACAGATACAGATGATGACAGGTGATCAGGTAGGTCATTAGTATACTGATGATGCTGAATGATGAGTGGTTGGAACAGACGAGAGGGGAAATGAGGTTGCTGCTGAGGTTGTTTCCATTTTTTTTCATTTAGTCTACATGATTACTAAATTAAATTTAAGTGGAAATGAGGCATGGCGTAGTGGTGCGGTGGTGTAGTGGTTGGCACCGTCGCCTTGCACCTCCAGGGTCCGGGTTCAGTTCCCATCTCTGTGTGCATAGAGTTTGCATGTTCTCCCTGTGCTTGGTGGGCTTCCTCAGGGTACTCCGGTTTCCTCCCACAGTCCAAAGGCTAATTGGCGTTCCCAAATTGGCCGAAGTGTGTGATGGATTGGTACCCTGTCTAGGGTGTACCCCGCCTTGTGCCCTAAGTCTCCTGGAATAGGCTCCAGGCCCGCCGTGACTCTGAATACAGGATAAAGCGGTATAGATGATGAGTGAGTGAGAAATGAGGGATGGCTCATGACTTTTGCATAGTACTGTACACGTGTCTTCTGTCTGCATTATCCTTCATAAAATAAATATCATATATAATGAATGAATTCAGTGGTTCTCAACAAAAGTTCAGCTAATAAAGGAGAGTAATCTGCCTTTCATGTTTTTTCCTAGTTCCAGTTTCAGAGAAAACTCTTCGTTCATTTTTTAAGTGTCACAAGAAAGGCAGCTGCACAGCAGGAACTTACGACAGCTGTTTATATATTTGCAGTGCATCCATCATCTTCTCATTTTTTTATATAAAGAAACAGTATTGTGGCATAAATTTTAGTTCCATCCAAGGAGTGAAATGATCGATCTCCTTTGCTCTGTCAGGTGGCTTTTTGCGGCTTGGCTGTAAATGAAGCCATAATAAGGAACGTGTGATGAATTATACATGCGGCCATTGTTTGTGACGGGATGTTATCCTTTTGTTAGGAATCCAGCAACCAGAAACAAGACCAGGTTTTTTATTTTTTCCCCTGCCTTAACACTGTGCAGACTTGACAAGTTTGACTTGACCAAAAGGAGCACGGCATGAGTGGTGAGCTTTCACACGTGTTGCGTTCACTTTATCCGGACTCTGTGTGCTTTATTGTAAAGGGAAAGAGAGAGAAGGAGCTTTCGAAATGAGGTTTAATTATTCAGGTTTGAAGTGGCTCCTGATAGCTCTGGACCACTTGAAATGCTGCTCCCACTATAGCAGCTGAAGCTGAAAGGAAAGCCGGCGCTCCAGCCAGGCTGCTCAGAAACGGCCCTGCATTTATAATTAATGCCTGACTCCGATATGCTGCTCTCAACTCGCGCTTTAGCTGTGGTTTAAACCTCGGGATTTGGTGCATCCTGCTCTCAGATCATCTTCAGGGAACAGGCACCTTTTTTTCCCCCAGTTTATGGGAAGGACACACCGTTACTCCCACTTTTTAAAAAGTCTTTTATTATAAGACATTTTTTAATTCAGCACTTGTCAAGGATCAATGGGGTTTGGGATGGACCCATTTTGTGTCCAGACATAGACGTCTGGCAGAAACGTTCCGTAATCTAGTGATCACATTCTTTCTTTTTTTCCTCAAAGGTGTCCTAAGACCCGTTCCCACTTTCCCACTTTTAGCTACTGATCACTACATATTCACAAATCAGAAAGGTATGAAGCGCGTCAGGGTGACTGGAGTGATTGGGGTGACTGGGTGACTGGCATGACCTGCAAGTTTTCTCAGCATGCTATCACTGCATGACGCACCACCTCATTGCCATGTGACATCAAACAATCGCGGATAGGCTTACGGAAACATACTGCAAGCCTTCAACTTGTTTTGACCAAAAGGCTTGTCGTAGGTTAACTGTATTAACCATAACCATAACCTATCTGTGTTTGTTTGTGGCCTTCTGAGGTCAGTCTTTGGCAGCCATAGCGGCACTTTGTCACATGATGGAAAGAAGTTGTAAATGCCAGGATGGTATACTGTAACTAGGAAATAAAAATTTGTATATATTTCTCCCCTCAATTTTTTTGTTGATAATGGTGATTAACTTGAGCATACTGTACTTGCAAATGGTACAAATGGTGAAACTCTGGCCTCCCAGGAACTCCTTTATGGCTTCGAGTGAGGTCAGAAAAGGGATGTGGCAATAACTACAAGCTGAGTTCCTGTAACGTGCAAGTGATGTTGGTGTCGCTTCTCTTTTCAAGTATCAGGCGTTTCACTCGAGAATGAGCCACCTCTGCCGGGATCGTCATTCACAGTCTACTTTAAAACATTTGCACCGTTCGAATGTTTTATTCGAGCTAAGAGTCTCATCACTGCACTGTGCATGAAGTCTTGAAGTCTTCTGTAAATGTCAATCGGTTTTATGCATTCGTTCATGAAAAAATGACTTAAACGCTCCTCATAAAATACCACCTGTAGCCTTTTGTTGGTTTTTGCAGGTCGCTTTGTTGGGATCTGTAGACTCTCCCAGCGCACTGGTGCTCTTTTTGTAAATAATCATGTTATTCATAGCCTTACCCTACAAAATGTTGGCTTATTTGTCATGTTTTCACGTAGCACCACTATTTTCCACCTGACCTAAGCTTTGTTGCTACAACGTCGTTAATGATGTCAATCACCAATTTAAAACCGTAGCAAAGATTTTGTAGAACTGGGCTATAGCCAGTGGCTTTTTTTTTTTTTTTTTTTTTTTTAAAAAAAAAA
>JAAGKR010002559.1:0-91389 GCA_011419295.1 Clarias macrocephalus | reverse complement strand
TCTCTCTCTTTCTCTGTCTCTCTCTCTCTCTGTCTCTCTCTCTCTCTGTGTCTGTCTCTCTCTCTCTCTCTCTGTCTCTCTCTCTCTCTATCTGTCTGTCTGTCTGTCTCTCTGTCTGTCTGTCTCTCTCTCTCTCTCTCTATCTCTCTGTCTGTCTGTCTCTCTGTCTGTCTGTCTCTCTCTCTCTCTCTCTATCTCTCTGTCTGTCTGTCTCTCTGTCTGTCTCTCTCTCTCTCTCTGTTTCTCTCTCTCTCTCTGTCTCTCTCTCTGTCTCTCTCTCTCTGTTTCTCTCTCTCTCTCTGTCTCTCTCTCTGTCTCTCTCTCTCTCTGTCTCTCTCTCTGTCTCTCTCTTTCTCTGTCTCTCTCTCTCTGTCTCTCTCTCTCTCTCTCTCTCTCTCTCTCTCTCTCTCTCTCTCTCTCTCTCTCTCTCTCTCTCTCTCTCTCTCTCTCTCTCTCTCTCTCTCTCTCTGCCTTAACTGTGAACATGCTGACAAATTACACACTTACACATAATAGTCAGCAGGTTGCGGTATTACAGCATTAAATACTACACACCACTGTGGTTATGTACCCAATGATTCTGAGAAAAGTAGTGACGTACAAAGATACAGATATGTGTTGTAAGATGTAGTGGAGTAAAAGTAAAAATATCCAATAATAAAACTACTCAGAAAAGTACAGATCTTTGAAATACGTACTTAAGTACGGTAACAAAGTAAACCTGCTTAGTTAGAGGAACACATGAGCCCCCATGGCTTCAATGCCACCCATAACTACACAGAGAACCCCTGGGGAACTGTTTTTTTCCCCCCTTAAACTAGCTCATACAGTATTTCTGCCATGTGATTCAGTGGTATATTGTGTACAGTTCTAATTAACTCTTTAAGTAGTCATGTTAATTGGAATAATTTTTCTTTCTTTTGGTTATTGTTTTTTGTTTACACAGGTGAACATCACTGTTTTGGATATAAATGACAACGCCCCCATGTGGCAGGATGAGCCATATCTGGCCAACGTTGTGGAAATGAGTCCAATTAACACCGATGTTATTTCTGTGAGTACTTTTAGTTCAACCTCATAGTGATTATTCATTATTAATTAAATGTACACTAAATGTGTTAATCAAGCACACTGTATGCACTTCAGAATGCACTTGTAATCTTCATAATCTGTTTTCCACATACGCTTTTCTTTGTTTGCTTTCTGTTTGAGCCATGTCTGAGTATATTTCAGTATATAGTATAATAGTTCTGACTTGAATAGACACTTTCTGCTGATAAATGTTTGTATACCAGCACTTTATTGTCCTTCATCACATCCCATTTAGTGGAGATTATTTGATAATTAAGCCTCTGAATAAGTCCATTAATTAACAAGCCGACTCAAAGCTTAATTAATAGGTTTGGGGTGACTAATCAAAACATAGCCTGCGGTGAATTGCATAGGTAATTACCTTCTCACCCCGATTAGCGAGGAACATGTCGGCTTTTAATCACCAGGAACCAGAAAGCGAGTGTGTTTGTGTGTTTCACTAAGACTTTCGACTTCCTCGGGTAACATTAAGTGAAAATGCACTGCAACTATGACTAGTCAACAAAGGTGAGGTGGGGGTTGTGTATTGTTGTGTTACATGAGGAATAAAACACTCTGAGAGGTTCTGAGATTTAGAACAGTCGGCGTGGGTAAATTCAGATCATGCTCTTCTACATGTCGAAATTTCCAGCCTGATGTTAATTTTTATCATCTCTAGATTATGTTGAAACATTATAATCAGCAATACAAGTGAATCAAGTGAATATTTATGCTTTAATTGATAATAGGAAGACATTTTAACCTTTCAGACCGAGCATTTAAGGGGTTAAAACTTATGTAGACCAAATTTACTTCCCCTTGCACAAAATAATAAATAATCAGTTTTATTTATCATAAAATAAAATGGCATACTATACTATACTATATACTATATATATATTACTGTATATATTGCCTCTAGGTTACATACAGTATACATGCTTGTATACTGTGTGTGTGTGTGCATGTGAGAGAGAGAGAGAGAGAGAGAGAGAGAGAGCGCCTGTAATTACAATGCAACTCAGTTGAGTGAACTTTAAAATACAGTGCACTTTAATGCTGCTTGTAAGAGCATGAACTAGATTTAGTGCTTTCTTTCTTTCTCTCTCTCTCTCTCTCTCTGAGTCTCTCTGTAGTAAGCGCAGCTCAAAGCGGTCGCCTCCTCAATAATTAACGACCCAAAGATCCTTTGTTTCTCTAATGACCAATTAGGCAATTTGCAGCATTTCTCCATTAGCGCTCTGAAACGATTGTCCCTTAAAAAATGTAACAGTACGGTTTGAGACAGCATTGTGCTCTGCCCCCAGGCACATAAATCTCCCATCATGCCCTCGAGGTGGGTTAGGTTCCTGTGATTTGATTTTGCCTGAGGCCAGTGTGTCAGGAGAGTCTTGCTAACATCCTGTTGGCCATTTATTTCTGTCTTCCCCTTTTCTTGCAGGTGCTGGCCCTGGACCCTGATAACGGAGACAACGGGACAGTCGTGTACAGTATCAGTCCAGCAAACCCCTATTACGTCATTAACAACCGGACCGGGAAAATCCGCACTAGCGGTTCCGTGCTAGACAGAGAGAGTCTGGATCCCAGAGCTGCCCAGCTCATGAGGACAATTGTCATCTCAGCCACTGACCGTGAGTATAAAACACACACATATACACACACACACACACACACACACACACACACACACACACACACACACACACACACACACACACACACACACACACACACACACACACACACACACACACACACACACACACACACACACACACACCGAAGGATATCATCCATTCCTCCATTGCTGTCAAACACTGGACTGGAATTTGCCATTACTAAGAGTTAGATTTCTCATTATATTTAGTTGTAAGTGAGCTTTAGAGTGTTGGATGGATTCTATAGCAATAAGGTAACGCCTTATTTGGATAGTCTAATGGAGGCACTTTGTGAACATCTTTTTGCCATAAAGCAGCTTTTTAACAAATTCTCAACAAATAAAAAGTCTGAGTGTAAACTTGTGATAGGATTAAGAACAGGACAATAGTCCATAAATAAGCCACTAATCAGGTGACAGAAGTCCTTCATCCACATAAAAATGGATAACCCTATCCCTAACCCTAGATGAATGGGTGGATGGATGGTTGATGGATGGATGGATGGATGAATCTGTGGATGAATGAATGGGTGAGCACATGGACAGATGGATGGATGGATGGATGGATGTGATGAATGGGTGTGTACAGTACATGGATGGGTGGATGATGGAGGGATGCATAGATAAATGAGTGGATGTATAGAAGGAATGGATGGGTGTGGAGATGGATGTGTAAATGGATGGATGGATGGATGGATGGATGGATGGATGGATGGATGGATGGATGGATGGATGGATGGATGGATGGATGGATGGGTACGAATGGAGGGATGCATTAATCCATGAATGGTTTGCTGGATGGACTAATGAATGGATAGATGGATGGGTGGGTGGCTGGGTGGTTAGGTGAGTGTTTATAAAGAATAATTGTATTTATTTCATTTTTTATTTTATTCGCATTTGTATTGTCTTTACACTGTGCACTTGTCCCTGTCTGTTTTAAATTGTCTGATTCTGCATTTATATCTACATTACAGTCGAAAAGTCACCTTCCAAATCATATAAAATCAAACACCAAAAGAAATAAAAAAAGAATAAGAAAGATTTGCAAAATTATAGTATAATCCTAATATAACCCAGCTATAATGAAATGTATAGCCCTTGTATAGCAGAGCAAGTCTTGTTTTTTTCCTATCCATGTCTCTTTATCTGAGTGTCTCTGATCTTTAAATCGCTTCTCAAACCCATTTCTCTCTCTCGACTTAATGATCTCTTCCCCCTGAGCAGATTTAATGACTGAAGTGAAGTCATGTTTGAGTTTAGGTGTTTGGTTCTGTACTTAATGCTCTTCTGCCCTCTTGAGGTGGAAATCCACCACTGCGCTCCTCAGCCAGCACAACAGTCTACGTCAACCTCCTGGACCTTAATGACAACGACCCAACCTTCCTCAACCTGCCGTTCATCGCCGAGGTGCCGGAGGGTCTTCCCATCGGCTCTTCTGTCTTCAGGGTTGGTTTGGGTTTCTTAATCTTGTTTTTTTCTTTAAGCATTTTATATATAAAACGTCCCACATGAGTAAGTACAGTATAAATAAAAACATGGATGATTATGCCAAGTTATTAAATCTGTGCATGGTGTGACCTCTCAGGTGCAAGTTCAGGACCCAGACGAGGCGGAGAACGGGGCAGTGACATTGGCGCTGCAGGTGGGCGTGCCCCGGCTGAACTTTCGCCTCAACACCAGCACGGGGATGCTGTTCTCTACAGCTGTACTGGACCGTGAGCAGATTGCACAATACCAGCTGCGGCTAGTGGCATTCGATGCAGGGCAATACCCGCGCACCTCCACCAGCACACTCACCATCACGGGTACGATCCAGAGCGAGTGTCAGACGCCGAGGCACGCGGCTGAGGAAGACATTTCTAGCGTCTGAACACCTCGCTTGTTTAATCTAGTGGTCTAGGTCCAAAGAATCTGTATATCAGACTCTCTGTTTAGTTTCTGTCGATCTGGTCAGTCTCCTTCTAATCTGTTGGTTGGTCTGCATTTCTGTCTGTCTCTCCTTCTCTTGGTCTGTCTGTCAGCCTGTCAGTTTCTTAGTATTTCCATGTCTGTCTGTCTGGTTGCTGGCTGTCTGTTTGTTAGACTGTCACACAGTATTTTCCGTCTGTCTGTCAATCAATTTGTATGTTTCTTGGTCAGTCTGTCTGTCTGTATCTATCATTCTGCCTGTTCGTTGGTCTTTCTATTAGTGTATCTGTTTGTCAATTGGTCTTTGTCAGTCTGTCTGTGAGTTGGTTTGTCTGTCCGTTTGTCTATTTGTCCGTCTCTCTATACAGTAGGTCAGGCTGTCTTTGGTCTTGGTTTTGTTTGTCTATCAATTCATATATTTGTATATATGTTTATTTGCCTTCCAAGTTATTCGTTTATGTGTTTGTCTGTCTGTCTGTCTGTCTGTCTGTATATAAGTTTGTCAATTCCTTTGATCTCTTGGTCGGTCTCTATTTCCGTCTCATAGTCTGTTAGTTTGTCTATCGTTCTGTCTGTCTTTGTGTCTGAGATCAGTCTCTTTGTCTAGCTCTGCCTTTTTTGTTAACCTGCCACATTAGCACAAAATCATCTACATCTGCCTCTGTCTCTTTCTCTGTCTCTCTGTTTTCAGTGTTGGACATGAATGACGAGACCCCGACGTTTTTCCCACGGGTGTACAACGCGTCAGTGCTGGAGAACGTTCCGCGGGATTTCGTGGTTGTGCGGCTTAACTGTTCTGATAACGACGCTGGACTCAATGCCGAACTCAGCTATTTCATCACAGGTCAGAGGTCAAAGGATTTGATTTATACTGTTAGCCGCTACCTTTTTTTTGCGGGGGGATATGGGGCCCTATAAAATATGCTATACTCTGAGCGTGTGTATTGTGCAGGTGGCAATCAGGATGGGAAATTCAGTGTGGGCTTCAGGAACGGTGTGGTGCGCACTGTGGTCGATCTGGACCGAGAAACACAAGCCTCATACACACTCGTCATCGAGGCTATCGGTGAGGCTTCTCTCTGCACGCACCTGTCCACCATCTACCTGTCTGTGATTGCGTGTGTGTGTGTGTGTGTGTGTGTGTGTGTGTGTGTGTGTGTGTGTGTGTGTGTGTGTGCATGCGTTGATTTGTCTTAGCATTTGGGTTCAGTGGTGCATGCAGGAGATTGTGAGCATGTGAAGCACAACACCTTCATTTCCTGTGTGAAGAATGCAGCACTGAGGTTTCCTGTTTGGAGTGAAACTGTAGCGGTGGATGTGCAGTGTGTTTAACACGGTGTTTAGCTTCTTACATATGTGTTCACACATGTTACTGCAACATTTATTTTTGCTCAGTCACACAAATATATTAAAATAAATGCACAATAAAGATTTCAGGTCAAACATTTGTGAGTATCGTAACGGGCCTGTAACTCGCCGTGTCGAAATGGAAAGAAGTGCATGATAGAGTTATTTAACTCAGCATAATTAATAGTATACTTGGCCATCTAACTGTCTAATTTATTATTATTATGATATGATATCCTCAATTTAAATGGCTCTAGATTTATATTAAAGTGAGTGATTATTTATTAAATGTCCGTGTTTGCAGCATTTAAAGACACTCTGCCCTCCACTCACACTTTCTGCTTTTACCACTAAAAAAAAAAAGCATAAGGTGATGTTTTTTTATTTTTTTTTCGAAGGTGGCTTGATTTATCAAATTAAATAAATAAAAACAAATAACACAAGGCACAATCACTACATTTAGCATGACATATATTTTGTAAAATAATAAAATTGGCTAGGATATTAAAAAATCAGTACACCTGGACGTCAAAAGTTCAAATATAATGAAAATTTATTTAACTCTTACTTAAATATGGCATTACTTTATTTAAAAGTTTTTCTCAAATTTTTCTGTCAAAATCTTCTACACTTATATAGATTTTATAAGTAAGGAAATATTATTTCCTTAATGCATTTGTCTAATTAAAGGGCTAGATTTCTTTTTTTTTAAAGTCAGTCTTAAATCAGAAGTGGGCTGTATGTAAGTACATTACAATACTGTACGTCTGGTCGTTTTCATACATTTTCTTGCTCTGCACACCGACCGTGAAGTTTGCTAACCGGAACGCGAGTACAGTCTAAGTGATCTGAGTGAAATTCCACAGCCCTCATTCCACATAAAAATGCATTTCAAAGTTCAGTTGAGAGTCATATAAAGCTTCTGCAGTCCCATCGAGATATCATCGAGTTAATATCTTTCAAAGTTATGATGCATTGAGTACAAATGTAACTCTTTTTCTTATGGATATCTCCAGTTAGTGATACAGCTAATTCCAAACTTCACAGTCGGTGTGCAGAGCAGGAAAACTTGTGAAGACATGTGGTGATGTCATTTGATTTAACCCTTAAAACTCTAGAAATACAGCACTGGTCAAAGAAAACAAAAAAACAAAAAATTCTTTATACAAAAGTCCTGCCAGTGTGTGTCGACTTCATGATGTGGATCAGATATCAAACTGTGCATTTGGATATTTCAGGTAGAACCAAAGTAATCATTAATTTTAAAACACATCTTTTGATCTTTTATAACTATGCTTTTTTTTTTTTATTTTTTTTTTTTTGCTTGGTCACGTTTGTATAGTAGCTTAAAATGAAATGAAATTAATTGTGTTCATCATATTGCTTAGGTTGTACTGAAAAAAAAACTATACATCACTCAGTATTGCACAATCCTGAGCCCAATATATATTTACAGTATTAACACGTCGTAACGCATAAGATTGCTAAAATGCTCTGGATTTTAAGGGCTATCACAGATTATCACTTCAAGACAGAATTTCTCTATATGCTATTATTAATATGCTTCTAGTCTGTCGAGTTTAGTATTATTACACATTAATATTAGTATTATTACTACAGTTTATAAAGGATTATGATGTTCAGTGCTGAGCTGATTGATAGTGGCATATGATTGGTTGCCAGTGTGAATATAATATTATTCCTCACGGTATCAGCTCGGACCGAGGAAACTGTAGACGCAACCACAAAAAACACAGATTCATCCCAGAGCTCTGAACTTTATTGGGTGAAAGTTCACATACTCAGTCTACATTTATTCATTTTGGTGATTTTTTCTTACAAAAAAATTATATTTACAAGTCAGACAGAAACAGAAAGACAAAAACAATCTACCTAAAGGTTGAGTCTTGATCCAACACCTTCATCACTACGCGCACATTGTCGAGATTGCTGACGGTGTATCGGGGTGTTGTGTGTCCTGTAGATAACGGCCCAGCCGGGGACAGAAAAACAGGCACGGCTACCGTCTACGTAGAGATCCTGGACGTCAACGACAACAGACCCATCTTCCTTCAGAACAGCTACGAGACTACAATCCTGGAGAACGTCCCGAGAGGAACCAGTGTACTACAGGTGCGAACACAAGGACACATACTGTAAGCGCATGTTACTGTACGTCTGAACTCCTGTAGGTGGATCACTGAGTATGACGCCATTGACAGCTTTATCTCAAGGAAGCTGTCGTTAATATTAAACGTTTCAGGTTTAGTCTTTAGTAAAGGTTAGTAAAAAAAAAAGTAGAACACATGGAAAGATTTACAATCAGACATTATGATTTTGGTATGTGGATATATAACACGGTATGCATTAAATTATCTGGTTAGGGAAAACTGCAAAAAACTGGTCCCTCTTTGCTTTAAAAAAAAAAACGACCTGTTTTAAAAATCTGGTACTTTTTTGAAAGAGTTTTTAATTATTAATTAATTTGTTTGTTTGAATAACTGGTGATTTATCGGAGTAATAAATGCCCGCTTGGCCAGGACTCACGCTGCCCCATATTCAGGAGGAGTTTCTGTTTTGTAGAAATTGATTAGAATTAATTCTTAAAAATTCCTACAAACAAAGGCAAAGCAGGAGCTCGTCCAGTGTATCAAAGACATACAGAACCTTTCTCCTTGTCAGATTTATTGCAAAAAATGAAGTGAATGAAACCGAGATTATGGAGTAGATGATGAAAAATATCAGAACGTGCATGTACAGTATGTTAGAAATGAGTATAGGCCACCATGACCTTGTTTTCACCATATGGAGAAAAAGATGGAATTTCTTATTCCACTGTATAAAAAACCTGGCAACTATAATTACCCTTCCATGTGTGCCTCGACAGGAAACACACCTGCACTGTGAAAACACAGTTACATCAAAAAACCACAAAAAAGCTGCTAGACTGTATACTGGATGTTCGACTCTTGCTGAACCTGAATGTTTATCAGCATCAGTGAAAAAATTCACTAAAGAGCGGCCTAGATCATGAGGCAGCTGTTGTAACCTTTGGACATACTGTACTGTGGGTGTCATTATTAACATTGTCCTGCTGCATCAAAATGTAGGATCGTGTGCCTCTGTTTGTAGTTTGTAGTTTCAAGATTTTTCAAGACTGTAGTTTAGAAATTTCACTTAAACATAAAAAATAAAAAAAAATTCCTCAAAGTGTTTAGATCTCAGTAGCATACTGTAGTAAGCAGGGTATCGTAAGCTGCGCTTGCAGTTCATTCCTGTCTTGCTCTAGCTGATACGACAGCTTAGACTTGGTCAAGGCGGAGCGCTGTGGAGTTCTCCGGAAAGACGGTCCCGACGAGAACGAGTACCGTCCCGAACCGAGTCGCTTCCAGAGCTTCAGCTGAGGCTCGCCGGACGACTCCTGGTCGCCGTATTCGCTTTCTCTCGCAGCGCATCCTCCGGATCTTCCCGAGCAGCGGCACGTCGCCATGACGACCGCACACCCCGCGAACACGAGGAACAGGCAGACAGTGGTGATGATTGTTGGCACCGGGTGATGAGGGTCAGGGTGTACGGCTGTGGAAAGGTTGACCGGTGGTGGGAGCGAGTAGTTGAGAGTTAAAGGAGTCAGAGTTGAGTTGAGGGTGCCGTTTGTGGAGTCCATGTCGCCTGGATCTGAAGAGAAAAGCAGAATTTATCAGCTGGTGTGATCTGGACTGTGGATGTGTGCAAAAGTTTCAGTGCAGATTAGCAGGATGTGGTATGACGTGGGTGCATATGTGAAGCAGGTTATTGGGTAAAGCACATCTGCGGAACGGGACTGGAATCAGGTCTATTGCTTCTGGTAAAGAATCAATCACATGGGAGTCAGGGTGAAGATTTATCGCTCAGTCTTCTAAAAAAAAAAAAAAAAACGTATAATTTAAAAAAAGAGTGTCCTTTGGTTAGAGCTCGCCGCATCCGCATTCACTGTGAAACAAGTCCCTATTAGCGCTTACATTATAGCAGCTGTAAACACTCAACTCTCCCCAGCCTCTCTTTTTTTTTCTCACTCTTGAGGTTAACAAGACAGCGAGTTTAAAAAAAAAAAAAAGTGCGAACTCTTCTGTCCTGAAGACTTCCTTATGTCACTGATGTTACCCGCCGGAAGCTCACATGCTTGTTTTTGCACAATTTGTTTTCTGATGATTTGAATGGAGGGTTTATTTTTCAGTGCTTTTCTTCAGTCGTTTGCAGCGTGGTGGAACTTTCAGGTCATCTGAGCTGCCATTACCAGACCAGTCTTTGTTCTGCGGAGAGGCATTTGGTCATTTGGCAGGATGTGTGTGCCGTTTGTGTGTCGATTCTGAGTTTAGAGGTGCTGAGAGCAGTTTGGATCTTAAAAGTTTTTAGGTTGTATATCATGTGCTCAGCTCTGGCAGGAGGTTAGGAACTTGTGGCCTGTGTTGCATATTCAAGGTGTTTGGGTTGATTCAGTGCTTGTTTTTTTCGAGTAGGAGGAGGAGGAGGGGTTTTAAGCCAAGGTTTGGATGCTTTGCTGTTTTGCTGCAAATTGGATGACTGCCTGCTGGTGGAAGAATCTGTTCTCAGGATGAATCACTTCATCACTCGCTTTTGTGTTACCGTGCATCTTATTGAGTCAGACATTAGAAAGCCACACGCATATACACACTAGCACACACAGTATGTCTCTTTAACTGTCCTATAACTCATGTAATTGTGGAAACATTTGTAAAAACAATGTACTTACCCTGTGAGGTCATTTGTTTCACACACATACACACATATACACACACACAGCTGACATCTGAAGCATGAATTATTGTACATCCTTGAGAAAAATTCCTAAACAGTATTCCTGGACTTTTTATGCTTCTATCATTCTCCCACGAGCGTGTGTGTCTGAGCGTGGCTTAATCATTTAGCCAAAAAAAACAAAAACAAAAACAAAAAAAAAAAATCCACTCTGGAATGTGAGAGGAGTCCTAAAGTGCGCTCATTAGAGGAGATCCATCACTAACCAGCACACACTGAGTGGTTCAGGTGGATACGGTCAGGCTTTCATACCAGAACACGCCGCCATACACGAAATACAGTTCAAAGAAAACTAACACAATGAACACGTGTGCCCGCGTCGGAGACGCGTCTATCAAGAAACACGACTTTACCTTAACAACGCAGGGAGTGTGAGATGTCTCTGCAGCGTCGGCTTATCTTCTGTCGCTCCACACTGAGAAGAAGAGCAAGTGTAGGGAAGGAAAAGACAGACAGGCCCAAGAGGAAGCGCTCAGTATCGTGGGCCGTGGTTCAGAACTGGACCGGGCGGCGCGGGTCAGTCGGTCTCGCCATGTTTAATCCAGACACCTCTCTGTGGCGTTCATCCACACGCGCTACGGAGGAATTTATCGTGACTTGCTAATAAACAAAGCGCTTGTGTGAAGTTTCAGACCCCCACAGAATCAGTCTTGGTACGACCCGGTCTATTCATCCGTCTCAGAGTGACCCCCAACCTTTTATTCCCGCTCCGTCCCTCCTCCTCCCGGTGAGCCCTCTTTCTCCTGCTCGTCCCAAAAAAACCTTTTATTAAACTAATGAGTCTGAAGAAGGGGCCCTGCTCAGTGTGTGTGTGTGTGTGTGTGTGTGTGTGTGTGTGTGTGTGTGTGTGTGTGTGTGTGTGTGTGGTTCCTCTGATTTAGGCCACTATTGTGAAGCTGATGTTGTCCGGGCAACCTTACTAAACTGGAGACTAAAGAAAAATATCACGGATCAACCGCTTATTTGTTTGTTTGTTTGTTTATGTTTTATACAAAGAATTATCATTATAATTTTATTAGACATGTTTGTTTGAGTTCCATATGAGGGTTCTGTTTTTTTAATATGTTGTTGTTGTAATTTTACTGCAACCACTCTGAAATTGTGTGTGTGTGTTTGTGTGCGTGTGTTTGTGTGTGCGCGCGCTAATGAGGTTTTAATATGTACAGTGTGTGTGTGTGTGTGTGTGTGTGTGTGTGTGTGTGTGTGTGTGTGTGTGCACTAATGAGGTTTAAATATGTAGTTGTTGTTTCTTTTACTGCTTTACGCCTGCTAGTGTGTGTGTGTGTGTCTGTGTTTAAGGCCACAACTGTGTGTGTGTGTACTTGTGTGTGTGTGTGTGTGTGTGTGTGTGTGTGTGTGTGTGTGTGTGTGTGTGTGTGTGTGTGTGTGTGTGTGTGTGCGTGTACTTGTGTGGGTGTGTGAGTTTTAATATGTAGTTCTTGTTTATTTTACTTTTTTAAGGTTGCAACTCTCTCTCTATGTGTGTGTGTGTGTGTGTGTGTGTGTGTGTGTGTGTGTGTGTGTGTGTGTGTGTGTGTGTGTGTGTGTGAACAGGTCCAGGCCACAGATGCAGATCAGGGAGAAAATGGCAGGGTTCTGTACCGAATTCTCTCGGGTGAGTATTTTTTGTGAGTATATCTTGTGATATCCATCACATCCCAGCCTGACCACAACCCCAGAAAACACCACACACACATTAGAGCGATGGCATGACGCGCTGCAAAAAAGCAACAAACAACGACGACAAAAAAGACACACAGGCAAAAACAGCTTTGAGTCAAAGGATGTCATGAGAAACCGCAGGCATGTAAACACAGAGAGGGTCTAAACCACGGAGCACTGGCTAGTGCAGCCCGAGGACGAGGCTTCCTTCACTGCTGCTCGAGTGTCGAGCGCTTCACTGCTGCTGACTGTGTGCAGACAATCACCTCCACTTACTGTGTAATACGACTGTGTACTGTGTCATATGGGTGGAGTGGGTGTGGTGCTGATGATGTGTGTGTGCATGCAGGTGAAGCTTGAGGTGAGAAAGTTTCTCACCGGTCCTGTCCACACCTGTCACGTCCGTACCTGCGTGCGCTGTGTAACAGGTAGGAGTTGATCTAATAAGTGAGCAGGTGATACACCGCGTCTCCCAGAGATAAAACACTCACTGCTTACTTACACCGCAGTGTATTGACGAGGGCCGAGAGCTCGTTGTGCGCCAGCAGGATCGATGCAGACGGCTCAGAGACGGTCGTGTTGCTTACAAGCCGCAGCCTTTGTACTGTATATGTGCCACGTTTCTCGCGCCGTGGTCTGCAGGTGAAAGTTATGATTCATGGGGAACTCTCTGCTAACTATAGAGAGACAATCGTTTTATTCTTCAGTCGTATTGTACATTCACAAAGTAGACCATGAACCATGTTAGTGCTGCTTGTTTTCTGGTGTTGTGGTCCACCACACACTGAATATTTTACTTGAATTATGCAGTAGGCAAACTCTCCAAGGCCACACGGACCACCTGTGATTCTTTAGTCTTTTCAAACCGACTATGTGCAGGTTTAATAGCGTTTGTGTGTCTCTGTTGTCTAGGTAACAGCGGCGGTCAGTTCAGTATAGACCTTCTGTCTGGCCTGATCACTCGAGGACAGCGGGCTCTGGACAGAGAGACGAGCAGCTCTCACCTGCTGGAGGTGGAGGCGTACAACAGTGACCAGGGCAGCATGCGCAGCGCTGTCAGGGTGTGTGTCTATGCACACATGTACAGACTTGAGCTATGTGCTTTATATCCAGTGCCTTGCAAAACTATTGATACCCCTCGAACCATTCCACCTTTTTTCACATTACAAGAACCAAATTTTTTATGATAGACTAACACAAAGTGGAACATTATTGTGAAGTGAAAGGAAAATGATAAATGATTTTCAAATTTGCTTATAAATAGATATCTAAAAAGTGTACCATGCATTTGTATTTACCCCTTCTGGGTCTCTACCAGCTTTGCAAATAAAATCTTTTGCCCAGGCTTCTTTGCAAAATAGCTCAAGCTCAGTCAGATTGCTTGGAGAGCGTCTGTAAAAAGCAATTTCCAGGTTTTGCCACAGATTCTCAATTGGACATGGGTGTGGTGGACTGGACCATTCTAACACATGAATATGCTTAGATCTGAACCGTTCCAGTGTAGATCTGTCAGTCTGTTTAGGGTTGTTGTCCTGCTGAAAGCTGAAGCTCCGCCCCAGTCTCTCTTTTAAGGTTGTCCTGTATTTGGCTTCATCCATCTTCCCATCACCTCTGACCAGCTTCCCTGTCCTTGCTAAAGAAAAGCATACCCACAACATCATGCTGCCACCACCATGCACAGTGTTAGTTTTCTGCCACACATAGTGTTTTGCATTTGGACCAAAAAGTTCTCACTTGTTGAGAGGTCTCACCTCATCTGACCAGAGCACCTTCTTCCCCACACAACTGAAAATGGGACCTCTTATGGCTTTCTTGCCACTCTTCCATAAAGGCCAGATACTGTATGTATAGTAGAGTTCACACCTAACACCCACTCTCCCACCTGAGCTGTGGATCTCTGCATCTTCTCCAGAGTTACCATAGGCCTCTTGGCTGCTCCTTAGATTAATGCTTTCCTTGCCCAGTTTCTCAGTTTAGGTGGACGGCCATGTCTTGGTAGGTTGCCAGTTGTGCCATACTCTTTCCGTTTTTGGTGCTCTGTGAAATGTTCAAAGCTTGGGATTTTTTTTTTTAATATATATAACTTTTCATACCTATTTATACAGTAGGTGTGTCCCTTGGCCTTCATGATGCTGTTTGTTCACTAATGTTCTCTGTTAAACCTCTAGGGCTTCACAGAGCTGTATTAATACAGGGTAGAAAATCCCTATAAAATACATTAAACCTTTTTCCATGCCAGACTGCTTTATTTCTTAATAATTCTCACAAAAGACACATGTATATATAAACATCATACATTTTATTCATTCATAATTACAAGGTATATTTTCGAATATAACATCCATCAACTGTATCTTCTAATTAAGTAGACTGGGAAAAAATGTAGCTTGGAATTTAACCAAGAAATGGCAAAACTGTTACTATAGAAATTATAATAAGCACATTAATTCACAGCTGCTGTTATGCAAAATTAATCAACAACACCTTCTGACTAATGAGACTCGCATGGTCTCATTTCCAGTATCAAGAAGTGATTGTAAAAGTAATTTTATATACTGTATATATATCCCCTAAGCCATGCCCCAAAAAACTAATGAAAAGTCTTCGGAAGGTCAAAGCAAGTTCTTCACCCCCTTTCTGTCTCTCTCAGGTGATAGTGTATGTGGAGGATGTGAATGATGAGCGTCCCGTGTTCACCCAGCAACAGTACAACAGACTCGGCCTGAGAGAAACAGCTGGAATCGGCACCTCTGTGATCGTTGTACGAGCCGCTGACCCAGACACTGGTGCGTAGAGTGCTTTCGTTTGCTTACGTTATACTGTAGTATTGTGTGTATACTGTACAGCCAAAAGGTCATTCGAATCTCGATTCACAGTGATCCCAAGCAAACCTTAAAGCTGTTTGGATTTTGTTGTATTGGAATACAATATTTTCTCCGTGACTGCAAAAACGCTCTAGAGATGAGTAATTAGTTAACGTGCCCACTGTGGCATTAATGGTTTCCTGGTGATGCCACATTGTTTTGAGTTGACAGCATGCAATCGTCTTGGTTTGTTTTGTGTTTTTTCCTCTTTTGCAGCCTATTTTTGAGAACATGGCAACCTGCATGCTATGGTTTTTATTTTTTCCATTATTGCCAGTGACGCACAACTCCCAGGACATTTGTAATGACTTCCCTGTCTCACTTCCCTGTCTTAGACACACTCTGGTATGTTATTGATATTAGCTGAAGAGCTGCGTATGTTATTTGGCTGTCAGATAAACTTTTTTCAAGGCTGCGTACAACTCGGGTAGAATACAATCCATTCTCAGGGTCGGTTAAAGAGCTGACAGTCACGCAGCGCTGCAGAACCTCTCCACGAGCTGACCAGAAGCAAGTGTGAAGTAGAAGTAGGAAAAAACTGTCACATGTAAAAACCTTGGTCAGAATACGTGCTGCTCGTCAGTCATGCAGCGGTCAGTTGGACTATCACACAATTTGCTTTGAGGATTCTCCACGATGCAGACAATGCATACATACACCCTACTGTACATTAAAGCTGGTCTGAAGCTGATAGTCGTCCTCCTGACTATCAAGTTAATGATGGTTGCCGTAGTATTCCAGTGGTTTTCACACTTCAGATATTCTCACACCACCGATACACCGGCCTAAATCATCACTCCAGGCATGACTAATAAAGATTGATTATTTGATGCCATTTGAGTATCATCGTGTAGGCTTTCAAAGCTAGTCTGAAAAAAAGGTATCGTTCAGGGTTTGATTAGAAAACTATTAAATATATTGCTGAAAGTGGACAGATTATGGCATAACTGTGATTCTTCCCAGACGGGGTCTTCCACTAAAACATAGACTGCAGAAAGACAGCATTAGTGGATTAGGCAACCAAGAGACAATTACAGTTATGTGTCAGGTTAGAACATGCCTACTTTCCACAAGCTAGCTAGCTTAGCTTTAGTTTAGCTAAAATGCTATGGTGGCTAATCTTAATTTACATGCTAACATCCCTTTGCGTTTAACGTAACTCCATCATCCCTAACCTACACATAGTCGCATGTCAGCTTCTATATTTCTTGTTGTAAGTTAAACTACAGTGATTCCACTTAGCTGGTTATGGCAATACCCCCTAACTTTGCAGAATTATTTATCTAATTTTAATTGATGAGTTGCATAAAAATTCACCATCACCACCTTGGGCAGCTGTCATGAATAGGAAATCTATTTATAGACTCCAAATGTTGGGGATTTTAACATGGGGCTCTATGGGGATTGACTCACTTTTAGATCCTAGTGGTCATTTGAGGAACTGCACACTTTGGTACTTTGAGGTTGCCCTTTGGATGTGATTGATCTGTCTCTATTTCTCTGCATCCGTGTGTAGGGGACGGAGGTGCTGTATCCTACGCCCTCATCTCGGGTTCTGACCGTAAATTCGAAGTGGACATCAGTACAGGACTAGTGATCACTGTGGATTATCTCGACTATGAGACCAAGACCAGCTACCTGATGAATGTGTCAGCAACAGACCAGGCTCCTCCCTTTAACCGGGCCTTCTGTACTGTATACGTCACTCTGCTGAATGAGCTGGACGAGGCAGTGTCCTTCATGATGGCCGGGTATGAAGCATCCCTGAGGGAAAATATCGCCACGGGAACAGAAGTGATCCAAGTGAGAGCTCAGTCAGCTGATAACCTGAATCAGCTGACGTATCGCTTCGACCCTGATACGTCACCCGCTGCTCTCGCGCTGTTCAAGATAGATGCTGTCACGGTGAGAAACCTTAACCTTCTAAACGTTTGCCTTGTTTGTTTGTTTTTTCACAGAAAGCCAAGGGAACTCGTCTTAATATTAAATCTATGTTACAGAAGTGTTGTACGATTTATATTGAGGGCCATGTGAAATAGAAGTGACCTCCATGTCTATTCCAAGAGATGGTTTAGCTGCATGTGACATCTATTGTTAAGCAGCAGACAAACATGATGTACAGTTTAATATGTTAAAATCTGTGAAATATTTCAGTGTTTCATGGTGTGTGTGTGTGTGTATGTGTGTGTGTGTGTGTCTCACAGGGTCGAATCACTGTGACTGGTCTGATAGACCGAGAGAAGGGCGACTCTTATACTCTTACAGTGGTTGCTGATGACGGAGGGCCTAAAAGAGGATCCACTGTGGTAAACTTTTGTAATCGGAATTTAACAAAATGCTGCCATAAAGTATTAAAATATACAAATATACATGTATAACCAAAATGCTTTCTCATTATTTTTTCCTCACCTACTCTCCATTTGTAGAAGGTAAGAAATGGTTTATTATGTACGGACTCATTCAAATCGCATGTTTGTTTTGGCCTGGACATAATACACAATTTTTGCAACGATTACAAAATATTTACTAATGATGTTTGTTTGTTTTTTTTTTTTCTGACAGGTGTCCATCACCATTCTTGACGAGAACGACAACAGCCCTGAGTTCGACCTCACGTCAGACTTATCGGTGAACGTTCCAGAAGATACGCCGAACGGCCAGAGAGTGGCCATGGTGACGGCACGGGATAAAGACGCCGGGAGGAACGGACTGGTGAGAGACAAAGAGTGTGGTGTCAATGCTCAGAGTGGGATCTGAGATCAGAAATAAGGCCACACTTGGACTTATTTGAACTTGGAGTCAACACTTGTTTCTCATTCCTTTTTATTCCCTCCTCTCAGGTAAACTTCACGCTGGTTGCGGGAAACATGAGAGATATATTTGAGATTCGAACCATCAACAACACCTTTGGAGACATTTATGTAAACGCGCCGCTCGATCGGGAAGCAGTGGACCGCTATCTGCTTAAGGTGAGATCACTAATCAGGTTGGAGATCCACAGCACACACGCCTCATTCATGGCACACGCCTTGTTACTGTCACACTAATGAGGAAAGCAACAGGGGCGTCAACTCGCACTTGATTTATAGATAGAGGTTCGTTAGCGGCAGACATTTGGCTTTCTTACTAACCCTTCACATTCTCACCTTCACATTGCAAAAGACTTTACACCAATACACGTTGTTCCTCTGGTTGCTTTTAATCTTGTATAATTTTGCTTTGTTTTGATAACTTTTAATGAAACCTTTCCATGTTTAGTTACATGTTACAGACTTTTATGTAACTCCTCATTGTTCATGATCATTTGCAAAAACTTAGTATAACCAAATTTATAGTTATTGTAAATGAGGGGCATTTAACATGCAGAATTTTTTTTTTTTTTTACAGGATGTGTGTTACTGCTGCCAAATTATTATTAAATACAAGCATTTCAGAGCACAATCAGTGTTATAGGAATAGTGTGATGTCATCTGACATCAATCAGAGTCACAGCTACATGTACCATCCCAGATTTTATTATTTTACTATAATACCATATAATATCAAGTGTTTAATAAAGTAATATCACACACGGATTAGTGCTGTTGTGCCGGATATCACTGCTGATATTCGGCACAACATTACGACCTCAAGTGTGATATTGCTTTTCTCTAACAGTTCCACAAACACCATTTTATCAGCAGATTATGATTTCTTTGCTTATTTAGCCAGTTCTTTTGCTCCGCCAACACATGTCCTTCCACATCTGGCAGAACTAACTAACCACGACTGGCGGAGCGGGCAACCGACAATAAGTGTCATTAACAGGGGGGAAAGTGGTTTTAAATTCTTACTAGTATTATATACGTAGGCAAAAAGTGGTGAGAATACGCCAATGAAGTGGTTTACAGTCCTGATTTTCTTGGTATTTCCACTAATTCCACTTTAGAATATCAGCCTCGTTATATCCCAAATAGCGTTTAAATGGAAAGCTAGTGTGCTACAGTACGTAGGGCGTATAATGTAGTGCACATGATAATGTGTTAGAGAGGGATTTGGGATTCGACCTGGTAGTAAACGCTAGTTAGCTTTGTAGCTCGTGTTCCGCGTGAACCGAACAACTCGGACAGTTTGGAAGCTATTTGGAACGACTTAGAAGCAATTACTAAGCAGACAAAGTGTTGCTTAAGATGACATGACGTTATCAGAGGCTGAAAGTGCCGTGACTTCCGTGACTGGGTTTGAATGTGAGTTTTGGCAAGCAGTAACTTGCTTCTCAGTATGGCAGATCGTACTGACCTACTTTCACCCATGCTGCGTCTGACACTTGGTGTAATTGTTGATTGTAGATCACCAGTGACGTTGAATGCTATATGGTTAAGCGTCCCAGTGCCTCTCGTCCAATCAGATTACTCGGCTGGAACTACCTGTCGTATAATTAATGTTATACCACATTTGGGAACAGTTTCAAATTTTATTAAACTACAACAAGTAGATAGTTTTAATGTTCTGGAACGTCACCTGAGCGATCCATTTAAGCTGCTACAACAATAAAACCATAACAGAGCTGCTGTCAAGGAAAACTAGAACAAAGTGTATGAAGTGTTCAGCCAATCAGAAAAAAAAAGCTCCTTTGTTTACTAGAGTACAGTTGCATGCTCTTTTTGTTCAATGCCTTGCTTTCTGTCTCTAGCCTTTACAACCCAAGCTCACGATCCCTAAAACCCAACCACAATGAGAGACAGACTGTTCATTGTCCAGGCCTTCAGACTTTCAAACTTCATCCCACAGTATTTCCTTATACTTTGCATGTGTGTCCAGGTTCGGGCCCTAGATAACGGCTCCCCTCCTCGTTTTACGGATCATTCTCTGACTGTGAACATCGTGGATGTAAATGATAATCCTCCTGTTGTTCAGAGCCCTCGCGGCTACAACGTCAGTGTCAGCGAGGTGAGTGCAAATTCAGCCTGCCAAGTAAACCCCATTGGGGGCTGAAAGCAGTCAGTAAGAGTCTGTTGGCCAGACAAAACATCTATCGTGTGTGTTTATTCATAAATATGCTTTATATTCCTTACAAACTGACATGAATAAGTGTTATTTACATGTATAATTTTATTGAACTCAAACCCTTCTGATTAATAGGCCAAAATCTTAATCGCTGAACCTGAACCACTGGTACTGTATATACCTTACACGTGTGTATCTCTCTGTAGAACGTAGGTGGGGGTACGTCGGTCCTGCGTGTCGTAGCTACAGATCGAGACATCGGGGCCAACGCCGTGCTGTCATACTACATCACAGACGGCAACCAGGATCTAACGTTCAGAATGGACCGTATGAGCGGAGAGATCGTGACCAGACCTTCACCTCCTGACAGAGAGAGACAGCAGCAGTACACGCTCACGGTCACGGTGGAGGACGACGGCATGCCGCCACTGTCGGTGAGTCAAAAAAACAATGACGCTGTTTGTGCTAATGATGATTCAGTGTCAGTAATATTATTTTAATCACAAATTTAAAGAGTATGGTAACTTCCTCTCCATGTTTCCTCTTTGGGGAAATTCCCTGTCCAGTACCTTGTAAGATCACATGTTTGTAAGATGTTGCGTCTAGTTGAGGAGGCCTAAGGGAGCGAAACAGCACAGAGCGTATTCAAGCAGCAGAAGCGGGACATGACCAAAGACATTGCAATCTGATGCAATTTCCTTTTAAGCCCCTGACAACAAGTAACGCAAAGCTCTTAGAGAAAACATTTTTTGAAATACTCCTGGTCGTTTCGTATCGGTCTCCGAGCAGATGGCTTGAATATTTCTACTATACTTAAGCCCTTCTCTATTAAAATGTCGACGCGTTATCACTGTCCAATATGGCGGTGCTGCTCGACCACCCACTAGGTACCGTATAGTCACTTTATTCTACGCGTTTGCTTTTGTTTTCTTCTTCATTCAGGAGCAGCATTGCAAATGTGCTTGATAAACTAACAGCAGCCTAAGTTCGACCCATTATTGTATATAAAGTCCTGAACTTCTATTGAACTCAAGTGAACTTGAACATGAGTGAATCTGTGGTATGAGTGATGCTAAAGCTGGGTATTTAAACAAACAGGCATGCAGATCTGTTGGCATATTTACCAATTACCATTTGCAGGAAGTATATACTGGCAAACTACAAAAACAGGAAACCCACAAGTGTGCTTTTTTTTTCTGAAACAGGAAGTTACAATTTCAAATATTCTGCTAGTTCCTGTTTTAGGTTCTTGCAGTCTGCTCGCGTAGCCACATACGGAAGAACAAATTGTTCTTGAGTCAGTGACTGTCTGATTAAATGGTTGAATCCAAATATGACTTTAAATCTTTATTGTACAAAATACACAAAAAGAAAACAAATAGATATATATTTTTTATAGTTTACAAGTTTTACAATTACAGAATAGAATGAAGACTTGAAGCATTTATAGACAGTCATATACAAAGACACAGAGATGCAGAATAACAGTTTCATTGTCCCAAATTTATAGTGAAATAAACCGCTATGAACTATCTGTAATTCCATTCATCTCTCCGTGCATTCATCATCTATCTATTCATCTATCTGTCTATTCACAATATCACAATCTACTGTATCTATCTATCCATCCACACAACATCCCAATACTCTCTCTCTCTCTCTCACACACACACACACACACACACACACTACAATATATAATATATTTATATAAAAATAGAAACCTTAAAATATTTATTTAACATCTTAAAGCTGTGTGAAATTATCTTTGGCTGTTTCAATAGTTTGTCATAAAAAATAAAAAAAAATTGAAAACCTATTTCGATCTGTTGATCCTTAGCACACTGACACCTCACATACACATGGGCTGCCAAAAAACCACAGGCAGAGATCAAAAGGGGACAGAGCTGTTTCTGTCTCAGGGTTCAGAAAAAAATGCGACATAAATGAAAAAAAAAGTAAATGCGAATGCGACAATGTTCTGGGACAATTGACCCCCAGTCATCTCAGCTGTGGAACATTCAGGTCTGTCTGTGAAAAAGCACCTCCCTACTACAAAGTGAGATGAGAGCCAGCCCCTTCTGGCCCCTGGCCCCTGGCCCCTGATACAGGTGGGAAAATGAGTGTGTGTTTGTGTAGAAGGTGACGATGGGGGCTTTGTTGTATCTTTGTCGTCTTGCTCTTAGAGAAAGCATGGAGGAAGGTACAGAAGACAGAGAGGGAAAAAAAAGTGCAGGGCATTTCAGGGGCGTTGAGAAACACACCTCAACGGGTCTTTCCAGGTCTCTCCAGAGAGTCCGACCTACACTGGCTGGATGTCGGGCGACTCCGGGATTGGCTCTGCAAAACAACACAAACACATTAGTATACACACGTGTTGCAAATGTTCTCATAGTAACATGCTTTTCTGTTGCACACACACACACACACACACACACACACACACACACACACACACACACACACACACACTGCGCAAGCATGTCGGTATTTCTTTCCATTTCATTCTGCTCATTGTTAAAATAACAATAACTTATTAAAACTGGTCGCACTTCAGGTTACACTTAAAAATACTTTACACTTTATCATTCGATCACTGCATGACCAGCCCTTGTTTTGTCTCTCAGTTGAAAATAATAAGACAGTCAAGATGCGGAGAAAACACAAAGCTTTTTTTTCAACTTAAACACTTCCTGTGTCAAAAACACTTAAAGCTACAGCTTTCCTTATGACAAACCACTGAGACTGGAGACTCCTTCCAACAATGTTAAATAAACTGCTTACACCATGTCGTCAATCTTTTTTTTTAATGATATTTTTTAGCAATTTATGTAAAGCGTTTGCTAGACATGTACATACACCAGTGGTGAAGTTTTACGACTCTTTCCACAGTTTATTAATCAGTATTCGGACCCGTGACTCAGGATTGGCAGCGATGACAGCCTCAAGTCTGTTTGTGAATGATACTACTGCGAGCTTGGCACACATTTCTTTTGGAAGTTTTTTTCCGTTCTTCTTGGCAGAATTGTTCAAGCTCAGCCAGGTTGGATGGACACAGTCATTTTCAGGTCTCTTCAGAGATGCTCCACTGGCTTCAGGTCCAGACTCCAGGACTTTCACAGAGTTGTCCTATGTTCTTCCTGATGGTATATACTTTGGGCCATGGGCTTGTTTAAATGTAAACAGTCGCCCCAGTCTGAGATCCAGAGTACCGTGGAGAAGGTTTTCACTCAGCACAGCACTTTTTTTTTTCCTGAATATATTCCTCCCGCTATTCTGATTAATCTCTCAGTCCCAGTTGTGACAAAGAACATCCCCACAACATGATGCTGCCACCACCATGTTTGACTGTAGTGATGGATTTGATCAGATGAGGCCTGTTTTTCTGATTCCAAATGGTTCAATCTTTGTGTCATCAGCCCACAAATCACAAATGTCATTTCTCATGGTCTGAGAGTCCTTCAGGGGCTTTTTGGTGAACACTCAGTGGGGTGTTATGTGCCGTTCGAGGAATGGCCACTGTACCATATAGGCCTGAGTGCTGCAGTGAAGGTTATCCTTCATCCCCTTTTACTCAGTCGAGCTTGGCTGAGTGTCCAGATCTGGTTAGACGATTAGTAGTTCCAAAGTTCTTCCGTTAGAGTATGATGGAGGCTGACATGCTCTTGGGTGCTTCCAATGCTGCAGAAAGTTTCTGGTATCCTGTTTCTTGTAGGTGTTTTGACTCAATCCAGTCCCGCAAGTCTACTGATAATTCTCTTGACCTCAGACTTTCACTCTGATATACAACATCTACTGTTAGACCTTATATGCTATACACAGGTGTGTGCCTTCTCTAACCATGTCCCATGAACTAAGTTAGGGACAGGTAGACTCCAAGGATTATTGATATGAGCAGGAAGCATCAGAGGTCAGTTGCAAGTGTCATAACAAGGGGTCTGAATACCCCTTGTAGAAACCAAAAACATATTAGTACTAGTGGATTCAATAAATCCTGATTGATTTGAACGACATGTCTACACACTGCGCAATATCCCAGCAAACCTGCGTTGTAGCCTGTAACACCTTGTAGCTGTTGTGTGTACGTTTGTGTTACTTAATCTAGACAAAGAGTGGAGCAACTTATGAAAAGCCATGAAACACTTTCCCAGAACCAGAGATTGCAGGAACAGAGCAGAAAAGAAGAAGTGGGTCGTTGTGTAACCGTGTACAGTTGTGAAAACGAGCACGTAGCAAAAGGTCGGAGGCGAGGTGGGGGAAATCTGCTCTCCTTCGGGCCTCCACATTACTCGCGATGTCGGTTTGTTTACTCCATGTTGTCCTTCTCTCATCATCTGTCATGAATATTGTGAATATTAACCAAGATTTTACATTCTAGGGTCACGTGTCGCCTGTGGGTTTGTTACAGTCGTTAGCGCTGTGAGCCTTATGAGCTCCTGATGAAGAAAATCCAGCAGACGTCTTTCTTTAATTATTCTAACCGATTATTTTTTCATTTCCGTTGCTTTTTAATAAAAACGCGCTAATAAAGGCCATGCATGTTCTGCAGCTCGGCCTGCCAGACCCCTGGCTATCATTGTGCTTCATCAGCATTTGTACTAAAACAGCATTCATGAGTTTCTCTTCCATTTTTCTATAAATCAAGCCACAGTCTAAACGAGGTTCATGAGAGCCAAAATAGGAAGTAAAAGTTGCTAGTAGGGAACTGATGTTCGAGAAACCTGTCCGTTTGGAATCCTTGTTTCCTTTCGAACTGCAGCAGCTCTTGAGTGAGCAAGCGTCACACACTTGACATAAATACTGTATGCGTTTTTGTTTCTGTGATCATCGTCGTATCAGCCGCTGATCTGCGTCTGGAGAGCCCTGACCTCGCCTGAGCGAACACTGATGAATTTCTTTCTGCACTACGCATTAATAAAGTTCTAAGATAATACTCTGTACAGGATATGATACGGATTCGTAGTGGCTCGGGGGACACAGAGCAAACGCGGTCTCTTCTTTCAAGAAGCTGACATGAAAGAACTGACATGAGGCGTATGAGTAAGGCAAAGGTCATTCATCGGCCTTGGAAATGAACTCGCACACCTACACATTGAAGTCACTGAAACAACATTTGTGTGTGTGTGTGTGTGTGTGTGTGTGTGTGTGTGTGTGTGTGTGTGTGTGTGTGTGTGCATTTGTCTCGTCTGTTTCCAGATGTTTCTTTCCATGTAGTGACCGAAATCCAGACTATAAACAGGATCAGAGTCGCTATTAACACAGAGAAATACTTACAGCTGTGCGTGTGTGTGTGTGTGTGTGTGTGTGTGTGTGTTTACGGTTACTGCTGACTAATTTCAATGGACATGTTGTAAACACTACATATGCAGTGTGTGGTAAAGACCAGTAAGTCTACTATTTGAATTTTCATAATATTTGCATATTCAAAGTCATTTACAAATCCATATTTAAATGTTTACAAGCCCATGTTTTATTTAGTTTAATCATTTATCAGTTTTTTCTACATAGGTATAAAAATAAACATGTATTTTCTAGCTTCATTTCAAGTTGGCAATTAATGGAAGCACCGCATTCATCATATAAGGCACTTTAATGGCGACATTCTGCACGACGACAACAACACTGTGCCCTTATGGTACACCATTTAAGTCAACACATTTGTGCGGTGCCGTGGCTAAACCCTTCCAGCGGTGATACTCTGACATTTTCAACTATATATAGTTCTGCAAACATGTTTTCCTGAACTGAAGTGTGTTTCTCTTCTGCAAGTACTTGCACGTAACCCCAAGTAAAGCTCAAGCATTTAAAAGTGCACGTGTATGTTTTGTCTCTTACCGTGCGCAGGGAAAAACACGTCTCCTTGTGGGTTCGGGCTAAAGGGGGTGCCAGGATCAGAGAGGAGGTGGCGCCCGGTTTCGGATGGCTGTCGGGCCAGAATCTGAGCCACGGTGCGAAACGGAGGCCTCGGAGAATCTCCCATGTACACAGGGTTTTCGTGGCCTTGAGCCTCACTGAAGGGAGAGAGATTTAAATTCACACAGCTGTCCGGTTTTGTAGCCAGGAAGTGTTTAGTGTCTGACGTTTCTTTCATTTTATTCTGTATCTAACAATAAGGGAAGCTTATTATTCGTGTCTTTAGTTAAAATTCTTGATGCCTGAAAAACAGCAATCCATTTTTAACCATGTATTTGTGCCGAAGAGTGTTTAAGCCAAACCAGGACTTATGATGAAATTTCTGGTGAACGAATGCGTTTACATCTACGGAAGACTTCCGGCACAGTACGATGAGTCACGAACGAGGTGGCACAATACAGGAACTCGGTTGGGGTTTATTGCCACATACCCCGTACAGTCTTGACCTCGCTCCAAGCCGATCACATGTTTGGGGCATTACAGGAGTTCCTGTGAGGCCAGCGTTTCAGACAGGAAACAGGCAGACATGAAGTGATCATGGCTCCAGCGTACTGAGACAACGTTCTACCTTGATAGTATGATGAGTGTATTAGTGTAGCTGGGGATAATATACAGAAAAATAAAGGGATAAAATAAAGAGAGGTTTTACTCGCGTAACTGTGCTCTCTTATTCTGTACGATCAAAAGTCCCGGTTTGACTTTAAAGCCTGTCAAGATTTGAGAAACATTAATATTAGTATGTAATTAATGCTTTTGCAATGTTTTTGTCTACAGTAAGTGTCAAAGCTTCATCGTACAAATTTAGCACTAGATGTGCACTTAGTAGCACTGGGTTGCCAAAGGTTGGTTTATTAAATCAAAATATTGTAGCTGACAGACAACACAGACTGTGTCTGTGTTGGAAAAGGGGAAGTGGTAGCTCTGCGGTTCAGGCTGTGGACTACTGAATTCCTGATCATGAGGTGGAGAGCTCAATTCCCATTGTCTCTAAGGTGATAAGAAGAAGCCCGTTTGGATAAGGACAACTGGGTCTGTGGGAACAGACACACTAATTGGACTTTTTGTATACATAAAGCAGCGGGTTCTTTAATTTGGTAAACAGTCATTTTAAATAGTTGAGTCGGCTGCTTGGCCAAAATCTGTATGCGTCTCTCGTGACTATTTAGTGCCCCATGGTTACCCAGCTATAACGCGCTTACTGTCACGTAGTGGATCAGAAACCACATAGAGTCTGAGTTTACAGCGGTTTGCAGTAGATGTGTAAAGTTTTACACACGCAGTTTATATTGCAAAAGAATGCAGGCTATAAGCTTCCCTTAACTATTAGCTACATCTTTACCTTTTTTTTTTTTGAGGAATTTGTACTATAGTGCGCTGCTTTATTTATCTTTAAAGGTAAAGGAAAAAATATATGCCTTTCATTTTCAGTCAAACTATTGTTTTATAGCAGCTGAAGTAGTGATTGTGTGGGAACTCACCTGTCCATGCGAACTAGCTCCTGTGCACCTGTGAGAAGCAGGAAGTGGAAACTGGTCATTGTATGACAGGAAATATAATTTCATTGACTCTGAATTCCTGTAGTCACAATGCACTATAATGAAGCGCTGTGCAGGATGTAGTGAGGCTCAGTGTGTACAGAGAGCTTCCAAGGCACTCAGAAAGGATAAAGGCTGAAGGATTCTGGGAGTCCGCAAGTTATTAAAAACGAACCTTGGACAGATGCTCTGTCCGCACAAAACACTACGAGGTGCGAGTTCTGCGTTTTGACATGTTACTGAAGAACATTTGTACATGAAACCATTTAGGAGTGTTTACTCACGTCGGCTGGCGTGACTTATTTGTCTTTGGCGGTACACCAGGACCAGTAAGACAGGAAGACACAAAATACCCATAATGCATGCAGCTGTTGCCAGACCTGCAGCCACTGTACCTAGAGCATATGATAAAGAATGATAGAATGAGCAAAAGCCATGTGAGTGAATGTGTGCTTTTAAATAGGAAGCTGAACCATTGATTACCTAACATCATGAAGACAGTGTAATCAAAACCTACCGTGTCAAACTTCCTCATGTTAGTTAAAAGTTATTTAAAAAGTCTCTGTTGCTAACCACTGTGCGTGCTCTGTGTTGTGTTACCTTGGGGAGGTGGCATTGCCAGCTCGATGCACTTCAGACTGTCGTTGCGGCCTGGGAAATAACAAAGATGGTGTGAGCTACACACTAAAACGAGTGGACAAAGAGTTAATAAACAAAACAAAACTACAGTTTGGGAATAATGTTCGCCCAAAACACCATGATTATAGTGCATAACTAATTATATTATACCAGAGTTGTTGCATTTGTTTCTTAAATCTGATATCATTCATTTTCTATAACAGAACCGCCGACAGCCGTTTTGGCTCTAATTCAGATTCAGATGAAGCAATAAGAAAACAAAAAAGAAAAAGTGTGTGTAATTATATACTGTTATAAGACATTCCTAAGCTGTAAATTATACGCTGTTAAAAGCCAAGTGATAGTTTTTAATAAAGTGGAACAACAGCCGGCAGCGGGCCTAGACAGCGTCTTTCTTACGTGGCGTGATGGTGAGTACGACGTGGCTGTGTGCCCGTTGCTGCACGACCGACTTGTGATGGCTGTCCCGCAGTACGTCCAGCGCCAGGCAGCAGTAGCGTCCTTGGCTGGCCTGTGTCACACTCATCAGCGTGACACTGAAGAATGAGGTCGCGGCCTGGTACACCGTGGTGTTGGGGGGATGCAGGCGATCGTGACAATGCTGCTCCGTGTGTGGTGTAAAGAGCCACACGCGCTGCAGATGGTCAGTTTTATGTTCCAGCGCACCGGACTGTTTACACAAAATCGTTGCGTTGGCACCTTCCGGGCACACGAGGTTGGAAAAGGGCACCGAGACACTGAGCGGCTCGCCGTGGAATTCACTCGTAGCTGGAGAAGGAAAGAACAAAGAGAAACAATCGTCATTGATCAAATCTAGCTCTGATTTCAACCTTTGATTAAAAAATGTCTTCAGACATTTTGTCTTCAGAATAGCACTTTAAGGCATTATTATAACACAGCAAGGTCATCTTAATTTCTGAAAAAAAAAAGGCTGTAGGTGATTTTCTTGACCTCGAACTTCCATCCCATGACCAAGATAATCATTAATGCAGGAAATTAACACTGTATCTACTGTAAATTCAACCCTTGCCTTAATCACAGTAACCAAAATGTGATGCTTTTTCACTGCAAATGTCATAAACCCCTGAGCATCACAAAGCCCTGACACTGGAGACTCCTTCCATAAATAATCAATAACATCTCGTGTCCTTTTATAATTCCTTGTATAAGCTGTCCAGCTGTAACAGGTGATATTATATATACTGTATACAATAGATTCCAGATTTGCACATCCAGAGTCAAAAGGTCAGAATGTTGTTAAGTTCAGGCTCAGGATGGTTAACTGACTCGCTGTTGTTGCTCGAGCATAGCTTCGTGCACATACACGACGTTCAGACATGAGTGTTTGCGGTCATTTCCTGAGTGGTGTAGGGGTGCAGGTGTATGTGTGTGTGTGTGTGCATGACAGAAGCATACCGAAAGAGCACAGCCTACAACGATCAGTCAGCGGGAGCTCATTACCTAGACTGTGATTCATAACACCTGTGCCAGTGTGCGTGTAGATGCTGAGCTGGCATTTCAGTCCAAATGTCAGAATGTTATCGATTTGACTCAACCGAGAAAGAGACATACAGTAAAACCAAAAACAAAACGTGATTTCCCCTGCCAGTTATTTCATATTTTAGTTTTTTTTTTTTTTTTTTGACAAATAAAACGAAAGTGCCTCGCTCAAGCGGAGTCAAATTTTAAAATGCTTACTTGTTCATAAAACTAGAGAGGGCGTTTTAAACATGGAGCTAGAAAGTAAAACACTGGTTAAAGTGATTTTTACGTTTTAACACTAACTTTTACAAAATAAAGATTTTGTTTGAACTTTCTTACTTGTTTTTACATGAGTGGAAACTAATGTAGCTGTTTTGACTCCATGCATACTTATGATTTGTCACTTATGCTACAGTATACTGTATATGCAGCTACTATAGCGTAAATGAGGTATTATTATTAGTAGTAGTAGTAGTAGTAGTAGATGTAGTAGTAGTAGTAGTAATAGTATTGATATTATTACTGTTACTATTTCAGGCATGGTACAACTGTACTAGTCAAGTCAGCAGGACTCCCCTCCTCTTCTTTTTCCAGCTGTTTGTTCCTCTCTTTGTCTCTTCTGTGACATTTCTTCTAGTTGTTAGTTTTTTTGCTGGCTTGTCACTTTCGAGCTCTTTAAATCTCCAAACTTCCTGCTCTGAGTTTCACAAGTTTTGCCTCTTGTACGTGTCCTCAGGCACACACACACACACACACACACACACACACACACACACACACACACACTGCTAAAAGTGAAATTGCTGAGCCTGTCTCCAGTGTCATCTTCAATATTTAGGTTAACTCAGGTTACATAACCAGCTGGATACTGACTGTTTCCCGTCTATCTGCCGTTTACAAAAGCAGAATAAACCTTTCCTCCACTGCACTATGCCGATCCAGCACTCCGAATCCAAACATCTCGGTGTTTTCGTGGGACTGACTCATGAGTCATGAATTCGACCACACCCGACAGAGCAGTGGCTTTAAAATTACACATATTTTCCGTGCCAGCTGTTTCAGCGTTCAAGCTGCACTGAATGTTTCTAGGTTAAAACCAGCAGTCCTGGTGATGCACCACGATTCAGTGCTCACAAATGACTCATTTAACATTTGACCATGTCCCCGAAGAATAACACTTTCAGTAAGTGTGACCGCAGCGTTACTGTGGTGCTCTAGTAGTGAGCATGTGTGTGTGTGTGGGCGGGTGATCATGATAATGACTGATCATGATAAATTACTGTGCAACATCTGCATATGGTATACTGTAAACTGCAAAGAAGTGTCGGTAGAGGGACAGATGCAGAGAGAGGGAAAGTGAGAGAGAGAGAGAGAGAGAGACTGAGGGTGATGCAGATTACAGAAGGAACTTTCCGGATGTGTGGAAGTGATAGAGGCGTTGTGTTGGTATTTGGAGGGGCAGAGACTTCCTTCCTGCACTGGCCTTGGCTTGTAAAGTGTTCCTAATAAACAACAACGCCTGAAACATTACAGCAACAACAACAGCAGCATGGAAACTATTCTAAATTGCCACGTCTTTAACACACAAGCAACCGTAACTAAATGGCTGATTTGTTCGCTTTCTTAATTCTGTAAACTCTTCTTTAAATCCATTTGCACTTACAACATTCCCATAATTCAATTCAGCGGATCAGTGTTCCTGTGAAAGGTCCAAAAACAGGTGGCTTAATCTACCTCTCAGAGCAACGAGAACATTTACGAGGGGCGTTCAAGCCAAACCAGGACTCTTGTTTCATAACTGTTCAGTTACGGAAGTGATAGCTTCCTTTATTTCTCTATAAAATCCCCTGCTACACTAATGCACTTATCCCAGCGTTTCACTAATGCTTGGATACGCCGGAGCCATGATCGGACTGCCTGCCTGTTGCACGTCTGAAACGCCGGCCTCCCAGGAACTGCTTTACTGGCCCAAACATGTGGAAATGGCGTAGAGTGAGGTCAGGACTGTACGTGGCAATAACTCCCAGCTGAGTTGCTGTAATGTGCAAGTGGTGTTGGTGAATGTCTGTGTACACTCCACAGATCATGTAGATATGTTTCTTCTGCATGTCGTGACAAGTTATCCATCGATTTTCAAGGACCAGGCGTTCCACTCTCTGAATCTCTGGCAAGTTGTCAGGAAAAACATGTATTACAGTGTTATATACTGTAACATATAGTGGATGTAGGCAGGGCATCCGCCTGGAGACTTGTTTGCACCAAGTGAACAAAAAACAGATACGTGACCTGATGGATGCTGAATAACAAGTGCAGCAGCACTGTAAGGTTGCAAATGTCGCATTTGTAATATGTATAACTGAACCTGATGGTTAGTGTTTGTTAGCACTGCTTAGTCTGAATTTGCTACCATATGCAGATGCATACTGGATGAGAGCTTAAGCTCCTTAGCTTATGCACAGGCTCTGATCCTCTGTTGACCTAAGCGGCTCATTGTCAGGGAGTGTGTGCATGTGTGTGCGTGTCTGGCCATCAGGAAGAGCAATAGGAAAAGCACGCTGTTTGATTGCAAGTAGCCACAGGCCCGGTGCCTGTTCCTGTCTCTCACAGGAACAATAGAGTCAAATCTGATTCAGTTCCAATATATTATCCTCATTCTCCTGACCTTACAAATCTGTTCCCATAATTCCCCTTGCTGCAGGCCGACTTCCACTCACAGGAGAGCATTAACACATTACTTTAATGCTGCATTATTCGGACTGGTGGAACCACCGGTGACCTCATATCATTCTGCCTGTCCTGCGCAATATGACGACCACCATCATTTCTCGCATCGCCCGAGGCTGAATCTGAAGCCTGATTCCCTGATTACACTCTGTGGCTGATACAAAGGCTCATTTCAACCAAGTTTTAACTGCATGAAGAATAAACCACAAACAGTAGTTTCAGGAAGACGCGCTCACGCTGGGCTCAGACGCAGCATAATGAGATATGGTGAGGAAACACTGTGTTATAAATAATCCAGCGTAATACTGATGTCGGTTTATTACCAACATTTGTTTGACACCCAGCAGCAAATCAGAGAAACCTTTGAAGGTGAAATCGGATGATATTGGTCATGCACAACACTCAGTGTACAGAGAGTGGGGTCTAATTTAGCATTGTTCTTAGAAATGATCTAACCGCTTGCCTGTTGTTCAGGAAACCATTCGATCTCTATGTATGTCGCTGCCATTTCGTTGACCACACCAAGCTACAAAGCAACATTTAAACCAAGACTTTATGCATTCTGTGCAAAAGAGGTATGGCATGGTAAAGTCACACATCCAAATATTTGGCTTGAATGCTTCCTTGGAGTTGTGAGATCACTTGGACATTCATTGTTTGACATATAAAACCGTGGCTGCATCTTAATCTGTTCTGTATTGTATAACTTCCTAAAACAGGTTACAACAAAAAATGTAAGCTAGGATGCAAGTTACAGAGATCGCCAGCATCCAATTTTTGTAACATTTAATGAATTATTTAATTTGCGTTTGAATAGTTTTAAGCATTTAGAAGGTATTGTGGTTTAAGATATAATGAAGTCGTATCGCTCAGCCCCAATGGCCTGCGTATAAAATCTATAGACTATAATAGCACGGGAAGTAATTTAACGAAATCATTAACCTAATAGGTTTGTGTGCCAAAAAAACGTATAGCTAAACTCGTATAGATAAAGTCAACATTAACACACATGCACACACATGTACACACTCTGTTACACACTCCGGCATAATCAGGCTCATTAAGAGGTTTCAATTGGGAGCACTGATGGGGGGGGCATGGGGGGGGGTCTCTACTTTCACCCATCATTAAACACTTTGTTCCATAACAACAGTACTGTACGATAACCATCCAGTTTTCTTGGTTTGGCTCCTAATCCTGGACTATAATTGATTCTGCATCTGATGTCCAATGACGTAACACCCTGAAACAGGATATTGTTAAAAAAGGGAAATTATAAGTACAGAAGGCATATCGCTGATGTACGGAACGGTTTCTGATTAAACAGTGATTGTGGTCGGAATGTGTTTTGCGTAAGTAGGGTGGCTATGATGTCACACTCTGATGGTAACAATGCGTGCTTCTCTTACTGCAAATCATAAATGAATCACTGTAGTGACCTTTTTTTTTGGTGAAAACACAGGGCTCCTCATTCCAGCACCGTAAATATGTATGTTAGTGTCAGGTTTTTTTTTTTTGTTGTTTGTTTTTTTTTCAGTTGAACTTGAGCTTTTGCTGTTTATTTGAAACACAGTCAACTATACACTGCTCTCCAATCTATAATGACAGGCAACCTGTTTTAACGACATGGACAAATCAATACAGTCTATTCTGAGGTCCTTACTGAACCCTGGAAAGTCTGGGCTGATCAAACCACAGCTGGATGCAGAGGAGATGCCCGGTTGTGATTCTGAGCTCCATATCCGCAATAACTCCCAATCAATCCCTTAATGCTCATGAGCACTATAGAAATAGAAGGCACAATTCACGTTTATCATCATCACGCTTCAAGGACACGCTTCTCCTGTCCTTCACCTATGTCCGTGTGTGAGTGTGTGTGAGACAGAGAAGCAATGTCTGCGTGCGGTCTTCTAACTACAAGCACATTTCTGCTGAAGTCATGCAGTACCTATAATCTCTCCAAATGTGAAAAATCAAACAAATTTTTGCATAATGATGTGGCAGAATTCTAGCAAATAATTTTTCGCTCTGCAGTGTATGACACATTGACAGCTAATTATTTGAGTTCATAATCAGGCACAGATGCACCTGATCATATTTCAGGTTCGCAGTCTGAGGTTTTTATTTTTATAAGGAACTTTATTATTAGGAAGCGAATTTCACCACGTTCAGCATTTTCTCAGGCAGCCACCGGACAAGTGAGTTAACTGTCTCATTCTCATCATCTCAGCTGATGGAGATAGGAACGCCAACCTGGACAGTATACAGTTCTCTAGAACAACTCTTTAGATGAATCAAGTGAATCATTCACAAACAGGAACAACTCAATACTTTTGCCAACTATTTGTATTTACATTGTACATGTACATTAGCTCTCAATGCATTTTTTCCCACAATGTTTTTTTTATTCACTTAGAGGGTTTCCTTCTCTACTAATGATTTACATCTATAGATATAGACTTTTTTCACATTTTTATTTTATCTCAGCCTATGTGCTTTACAGTCGTTCACCTTAGATTATCTAATGTAGCCATGTTATATAATTGAGGTCATTATTTTTACCATCAAATGCACATGTGACTGCTCACCAGTATCACTTTTGTCAAAATGCCTTGTGAATGTGAAATAGTTGAAATATATGTCCAAGGTAAGATTTTTATGCTTATCTGTTTCTTCAGAATCACATATATATATACGATTCTTTTCTTAAAATTCTTCCTGTGCCCACTACTATATCATTTTAAGTTGCAGCCCACACAACATCCTGTTTCCGGGTGTTTTTCCGGGTGTGTTTTTTTTCTCACTGGTGAATCACATACAAGCCGTTGCAGAGTCATTTAAATAAAGAGAGTTGCGCAGAAGATTCGACTCGCCAGATGTTAAGGGGGCGGAGCCTGAACGCTTCAGAGACAGATAAGACTGCAGTAAAATCCATCATAACAAAGTTGTAGCAAAAGAGAGGGGGGGGGGGCGTTTTATTTATTTTTATTTCTGGTAAGATTTCTTTCTTTCTTCTTCTTCTTCTTCTTCTTCTTCTTCTTATTGAGCTATAGGTTGAAAAAGGACGTGAAGGAAAATTTCATACATTCATAAAAAAAGGGGGAAACAACAGATCGTCAATTGCCTTTGAGTTTCATCATAATCACAGAGAAATATCCTGAATAAACACAGAAAAAAAAGCAGCAAAGTTCGCAGGAGCCCGCCTGTGGCTGTGATGCAACTTTCAGTTCAAGGACTGTTTGTATTACAGGCGACTTTTCGGATCAGAATAATGATGACTGTAATTCCCTGCGTTATTATAATAAACTACACTGACCACAAGCGGATAAATCCATTAACACTGAAGAATAAACCAAACATCTGCAAGTATTTGGATTAAAAATAAATAAATAAATAAATAAACGTGCTTTTATAAATAGCCTGGAGCTGGTAAAAGTTTACAGTATATTGTGTCTTTCACACACACACACACACAGACACACACGTTGACACACTCTCCCGGAGCGGTGCAGTCGGGCCCGGACTCGCCCTCTCGCTCTCTCTCTCTCACCAAACACTCACACACTCACCTTTCACAGCCACGGCGAGGTGAAGGCAAAGGCACACAGCCGAAAACAGCTCCATGATCCTCTCCCTGTGCGTCCGTCCCCTTTAACCTGTTGAACGCCGATTCTTCCGCTTATGACTCCCCCGGGAACAGTCGGGTGTCCTGACGAGGCGACTTTTTTACGCGAGTTTGGCAGAGCGCGTGCCGAGGAGCGCAGAATGTGTGTGTGTGTGTGTGTGTGCGCGCGCGCAGCTGAGTGTACACAGTGCAATCTCGTGCGCTCGTCTTTTGCGCGCACACACACACACACACACACACTGACAAAGTATCCGCCCCTCAAGCCACACACACACACACACACACACACCTCCTGTCTGACTGTCTCTGAAAGAACATTTACATAGACCGAAATACCAGGGGGGGATCACCTTTAATCATCCAACTGGTCTTCCTCTACATACAGTCTAGTCAAGTTATCGTTTTTTTTTTTATCTTTAGAGCGTTCCCACTCACTCAAAACATTTTCTATTTTATTAACATAATTTTTTTGTCCTTATAGATATTTATTTATTAATAATAATTTAATATTTATGGTACTCCTTCTCCTAATCCTCCTCCTTCTCCTCCTCCTCCTCCTACTACTACTAATAATAATAACTTGTAATACTAGTATTTTGACAATAAAGAATATTTAATAATAATAAGAATTTGGATGCTAGTATAGTAAGAGTAAAGAATCTTGAACAACAGCAACATTAATAATAATAATAATAATAATAATAATAATAATAATAATAATAATAACTGTACTAGTATGTTGACAATAAAAAAAACTTAAATCTTAAACAACAACAATAATAATAATTTGTAATACTAGTATGTTGACAGTAAAAATCTTAAATGATGATAATAATAATAATAATAATAATAATAATAATAATAATAATAATAATAATAATAACTCAACATACTAATATAGTGACAATAAAGCATCTTGAATCTTGAATACCAGTATAATGACTATCTTGGGATACCAGTATAATGACAATAAATAATCTTAAATCTTGAACAACAACAACAACAGCAATAATAATAATAATAATAATAATAATAATAATAATAATAATAATGTCTGAAAAGAAGTCTTAGGTATTCTAAATAAATACCTACTGTATATGGAAACCTTAATTATCATGGACATGATTCAAACAACATATTATTAATTTACTTATCCCGTTAAAGAGTTTACATTTGATGTTATAGGTGTTGAGGGTTTTTCTGTTTTATACTCATTTAAGGAACTCATACAACTGAAATTGAAATTGGCCTCCAAACTCATTTAACAAATTACTACACATGAGAAATTTTCCCTTTTCCCTCCCACCAGGGATTTCTGTAATTTGATGATGATTGAAAATGAGCATAAAATGGAGTCAGATAGGTTTGGTTATGTGTGTGCATTTGTGATGAGCATGTCAAACAGGCCAAACGGGAGCGAACAAGAAAAACCATCATTTCAGGATGTGCTAATTTTATTCAAGCCATCAAGCGTTGCCACTGGTTTCACACTAACACTAAAAAAACTGACCTTGCAGCCTGTCTTTCTACGTTCCAAGTAAATGACAGTAATGCGAATGCATACTGTATAATCAGCAAAGTGAAAGTGAGTGATGTGGAAATAAAGAAGTAAACAGGCGTATCCCAATGAAAGAATGTTTAAGGATTTAAATAAGTGAGAGATCTGACATGAAAAAGAGCAGGTTTCACTACTCATACTAAAGTGGGCGCTATAGATGACTATACATTTGCATATCAATGACACCTGTCGAACAAAGCCTGTTTTGACGAGACTAAAAACTATATACATAAATTCAAACAGGAACTTGTTTGTTTACATTACACACTTTACTTGCAACTAGAAGGGACGTTTAAATCAAGCCAGGACAGAAATGACTGCTTCACATCTGAAACACTAGCCTCCCAGGACCTCCTTAAATGGCCTAAACATGTGGAAATGGCTTGGCGCAAGGTCAGGACTGTACAGTAAGAGGGATTCAGCACCCAACCCAGTTAACACCCATCCGAGTTCCTGGTGAATGATTGTGTGTAGAGTCAAATAGAGGCATCTCTTCCGCAAGCTTTCATTGAGCAGATGTTCTACTCTCTGAATGGTCACTGATCGACTACAGTGAGCCATTTTGGCTGAACTCCCCTTTTATTAAAAGTTATATTATGATGCATCATTCATTAATAATTTTTTTTCACTGATTTTCAGAATTGCCTAAAAAATGCTGGGTGTGATTTAGGATTTAAAACCTTCATATTTCAGAGCTTTTATCTTTTTCCCCTGCCTTTTTACATTTCTTTTCTGGATTGTTTTTCCCCAGAATTGACTATACCACCTGCCTGTACACGTTTTTTTTTTCTTCTTCTTCTTTTTTCCTCACGGTACTGTACTGTGCTCAGTGACTCAGTGAGAAAAATTCTGCAGACTCACACACAAATTTATCTTCACTTTTATTTACTTTCCATTTTTCTTATAATATTGCAAATCTGGTGCCCTTTTCCTCTTTGATTTTGCCAAACATTCTGTACAAACAGGAAGGTCACATTTTACCGATCTTTCACTACATGCAGTATGTTATCGTGCTCCTCTCTACTCAGAAAACCATGTCAGGAACCTTGACACGAGCCTGAAGATGATAAAAATTGCATATAAGTGGGGAAATACTGTTTGAACAGTAGCGTGTTCTCCTTTTTAAAGGTTGCGGTTTGTATAAGTACAGATAATATTTCTGACAATGACATTTTGAATAAAGAAGCAGATTAAGAGAGCAGAATATTTGGTTTCGGACCTTCAGAGACTTTTTGTTTTTGAGTACTGATTCTCAGACCACTGGCTTTCCTTTGTCTTGAGCTGCCTTTCCTTATTCCGGTTTTGTTCAAACTAGTTATTTTTTGTATAAATATTATAACAAATCAGCATATTGTCACGGCACAAAGTATAATAGTTTATTGTAGATTTAGAACCGCATTGCTTACTCTCTATAAGAATTCTGAAAATATTTGTAGCTCTAGAACAGCAGTAAAAATACCGGTAGCTCTACATCTTACACAGATTACACTGCGCTGTTCTTCATTCTGATTGGTCAAAAGTATTGTACTTATTTACCAAACAGCATCTTCTACTCCAGCATTTCTGTTATGTTTCCCTGCAGACCTCCACCACGGTGTGGGTTCGTATAATCGATGAAAATGACAACGCTCCAGCTTTTGCTGCAAAAGAATACGTGACAATCCTGACTGAGGGTCCTGACACGGTAGGGGCCACCATCGCTACGGTTACAGCTTCCGACCCTGACGAGGAACTGAACGGCACACTACGCTACGCAATCGCGTTCGGCAACGTGGCTCAAACGTTCGGCATCAGTCCCACCACGGTAGCCAAAACCAGATAGCTCTTGAGAACAGCTTGTATTGCCTGCAAATCAAGGTGAAATGTTAAGTGTATGTGTGTGTTTACGCCCACAGGGTCGGATCACAGTGATGAGAGAGGTGGATTATGAGATCAGTAATGGACGCTACACACTGATCATCACTGCTACTGATCAATGTCCAATACCACAGCTCAGACTGACATCTAGTGCTACTGTGAGTGATAATTTATCTGCAATTTCTGTGATAATGAAATATGAATATATTGATATTTATAGCGTGAGTAGTATGCTGGACAGGTAGAAATTGAGTTTTCCGTTTGCATAGGAATGCTTTATACTGTAGATTTGAATCACTGTAGGTGACTAAAATGGAAACAGTATTTAGGCATCATTTTATGGTATTGTTTTGGTTTTTATAGTAATATGGTATTTATTTCTTTGGTGATTACATGAATACTTCATAGTGTATCATTTTTTATATAGTTTTACGTATAAACTGTAACCTTAAAAAAGGGGGGAGGGGGGACACCACTCAAGCTCATTACAGCATTTCTAATAGTTAGACTTTGCATTATCTATTCACATGTAAATATTATGTTGTATAGACTTCACACTGCTAACCGAGCTTTTTTTTTATTATTATTAAATATTAATTTGACCCCTTTTGCCACACTGGCAACTCGTACTCACAGTAATGTCATGGTATCCAATGTTTGTAGAAGTCAGAAAAGTGTTTAAAAAAAAACGATCAACATATGTGATCGTTGTAAATGTGGTAATTATTTTATTCATGTCACATGTTTTAGGTGCTAGTGAATGTGATAGATATGAATGATGTGACCCCACAATTCCCAAGGCCCTTCGAGGGCCCTTTTGAGATCACAGAGGGCCAGCCGGGTCCACGAGTCTGCACACTGAAGGCCACTGATGAAGACTCTGGGCTTAATGGGAAAGTGGAGTACAGCATCACAGCTGGAGATCCCAACAGTAAGAGCAGTGTGTGTGTGTGTGTGTGTGTGTGTGTGTGTGTGTGTGTGTGTGTGTGTGTGTGTGTGTGTGTTCATATTGTAAAGAACTTCTGTCTAATACATGACAATACTTTCTATTTGACAACTGAGAACACTAACACTCATACCGTCAAGGAGACACATGACATGAGACAGTGGGAAAGTAAACAAATGCCATATTTATGTTTAGTCTGGTTTCATATGTAGGTGTAATGGATATAAAAATAAGAGATACACCAGAGTATTTAGCTATGGGATAAACAATCTGAAAATTCTTAATATTTCACATTGTGTAATTAAATCTATCTCTGTACAGTTTATTTCCACTCCTGCGCAAATAAAAAGTTAATGTCCTTATAAGATTCAGTCTTACAAACAGTATTTGCCTTAAAATGCGTAGAGAGTTTGTGACCTATGAAATATGATGTGTTACTTGGCTGTTATTCCAATTATAGAGTGTTTTGCATGTGAACGTGAGCGTGTTAATGTGGCAGCCGGGGAAAAACCCCTTCATGTGGTGAAATAATGGCAAATTCTGATAAATGAGGTTCTGGAAACTACAGGCTTTGCTGAGCTGAGAAATGTTTCACTTTTGCAAAGATCTTAACAATCAGTAGGAAAAAGCTCTCGCATTTTAGAATCTGATTTTCCCCCAAAATGAACCGCACTTAACAATCTACACCGAAAGCCAAAAAAAATGTATCATTTTAAAGCAGCTTGTTATTTATTTGTTCAGATTAAATCTGGCTTAAATTGCACCGAAAGACATAATGAAACTACTGCATTTGTTAAATTGCCTCCATATCCTTATCATGGTCTTTGCAGTGAGCCAAAATGTTTGACATAATACATTTTATTTTTTAAATTCAGGTAGGTTAGAGGCAGAAAACCATAATTATGATAAAAATTTTAAAATGTCGAATGCGTTTTTCAGGCCTCCACAACAATGAATTTGATTGGTCAAATTTGATTACTGTGGTCGAGAAAAATACGGTGAACAGTCAAAGCATTTTGAGTGAGAGTTGTATATACAGTATGTCACAAAAGTGAGTACACCCCTCACATCTCTGCAAATATTTAGTTATATCTTTTCATAGGACAACACTAAATAAATGACTCTTTGGCACAATGAAAAGTAGTCAGTGTAAATTTATTGTCCCCTCAAAATAACTAAAAATACAGCCAATAATAGCTGAACCCCCAGCAACAAAAGTGAGTACCACCCCTAAGTGAAAATGTGAAATATAAATATTTCATGTGGCCACCATCATTTTCCAGCACGGCTTGAATTCTCTTGGCCATGGAGTTCACCAGAGCTTCACAGGTGGCCACTGGAATCCTCTTCCACTCCTCCATCACAACATCACGGAGGTGGTGGACATTTGACACCTTGTGCTCCTCCACCTTCCTTTTCAGGACGCCCCAGAGGTGTTCTATGGAGTTTAGGTCTGGAGACATGCTTGGCCAATCCGTCACCTTTACCCTCAGCCTCTTTAGCAAGCCAGTGGTCATCTTGGAGGTGCATTTGGGGTCATTATCATGCTGGAACACGGCTCTGCCGGCCAGTTTCCGGATGGAGGGGATCACGCTCTGCTTCAGTATGTCACAGTATTCATTAGAATTTATGTTTTCCTCAACAAACTGTAGCTCCCCAATGCCAGCAGCACTCATGCAGCCCCAGATCATGACACTCCCACCACCATGTTTGACGGTAGGCAAGACACACTTGTCTTTGTACTCCTCACCTACAGTAGTTGCCGCCACACACGCTTGACACCATCTGAACCAAACGGGTTTATCTTGGTCTTATCAGATCACAGGACATGGTTCCAGTAATCCTGGTCCTTAGTTTGCATGTCTGCAGCAAATTGTTTGTGAGCTTTCTTGTGCATCATCTTTAGAAGGGGCTTCCTTCTAGGACGACAACCATGCAGAGCAATTTGATGCAGTGTGCGGCGTGCGGTCTGAGCACTGACAGGCTGACCTCCCATCCCTTCAATCTCTGCAGCACTGCTGGACGCTGCACTCATCCGTCTGTTTTCCAAAGCCAATCTTTGGATCTGAAGCTGAGAACGTGCACTCAGCTTCTTTGGCCGACCATGGCGAGGCCTGTTCTGAGAAGAACCTGTCCTCTTAAAGCGCTGGATGGTCTTGGCCACTGTGCTGCAGCACAGTTGCAGAGTGCTGGCTATCTTTTTATAGCCTCGGCCATCTTTATGTGAAGCAACAATTCGTTTTTTCAGGTCTTCGGAGACTTGTTTGCCATGAGGTGCCATGTTGAACTTTCAGTGGCCAGGTTGAGAGAGTGTATATTATATATTAAAGTATATCAAATTTAACTCACCTGCTATCTGGTGACACCTGAGACAGTGTAACACTAATGAGTCACATGACAAAGGGGGGAAGGAAAATTGTGCTCAATTTGTACATTTTCACTTAGGGGTGTACTCACTTTTGTGACATACTGTAAATGTAAGATAATGATATTTTTGTCGTAAATGAGAGAATTCTATCTTAAAGGATATTATTTAATTTAAGTAATTAATTAAAGATATATTAATATTAATGAGAATTTGATGTTGACGTGAATATTTGCTGCACGTCTTGTGAATGTGAAAGAGAAAAGCGGTAAGCGAGAGTGTTTGTGTAAGTAAGAATGTTTTATATGAATGTGAGAGTGTTTGCGAAAGCGAGAAAGGGATAGTAAATGTGTGAGCATATTTCATGAATGTGTTGCTGAAAGAATTTTATGTGAATTAAGAGTAGGTTTGATGTGTGTGTGACGATGTTTTAGGTTGAATCTCCTTGTGGTTTTGTGTCTTGTGTGTTCTAGATGAGTTTATAGTTTCCCCCGTGGAGGGAGAGCTGAGAGTTAGGAGAGATATTGAACTGGACAGAGAGACTACAGCTTTTTATAACATCACAGTTACTGCTAAAGACCTGGGAACACCTCCACGTAACAGCACGGTACACACACACACACACACACACACACACACATGCGCACACATTATTCAGTTTAATATTTAGCTTTGTATCCTCGATATCAGTGGATAATTATATATAAGACTGATCTATCGTTTGATGCTTTAAAGCAGGATGTTTATTGTAGTTAATAATTTTATAATATATATATATATAATATATTCACCATGTCACTTCTGAGCGATATGGATATACAATCTTAAAAATAATATATTTTTTACATAAATACAGACCACTTTCTAAAAATATTATTTATCTGTTTGAATTTTGTAATTAATTTTTGTTATTAGTTTCATATGTAGTTTAATTTCATTTAATTAATTGATCTGAAAATGATCTCAATGTTTTTTAGTTAAATTAAGACAATCACCTACAATTTTAGATTTTCTGCTTTTTTATTTCTGTATGTTAAAAATATTTGAAAAAATTATATTCATTAATAATCTGCACGGTTTACATGATAACTACAAGTGTGTTTTTGTGTGTTTATTTGTGTGTGTGTGTGTGTGTGTGTGTGTGTGTGTGTGTGTGTGTGTGTGTGTGTGTGTGTGTGTGTGTAGGTACTGGTGGGTGTTGTGGTATTGGATATTAATGATAACGACCCCGTTTTGATGAACCTACCTCTGAACACCAGTGTGAGTGAGGGAGCACCTGTCCAGACTTCCATCACACGGGTGCGAGCGCAGGACGCCGACAGCGGACGAAACGCTCTCTTAACATACAACATCACAGCGGGCAATCCAGACGGTGCTTTCTACATCAACGAAACTGTGAGTGAGGGAAGGGAATGAGGTTGTGTTTAAAGTGAAAACAGAAGAATGTTCATCTGGTTTAACTGTTGAATTGGATCCAATGTGTAGTGTTCATTTGTCTTTCTTTTACTTTCTTTCTTTCATTTAGTCAGGTGTGGTTCAGGTAAACAGACCCTTGGATAGAGAAAGAATTGCAGAATATACATTGACTATCACAGTGAAAGACAACCCAGAGAACCCACGTATAGCTCGAAGGGTAAGTACTGTGGAGATTTTTATTTTAGCAATGTTATTAGAATTATTTTTATGATAAATATTTAGGCGTTTTTTTAAGGGTCCAGATAAAATTTGCTAATTTATTAGCATTAACTACATACTGTAAATGGCCTCTACCTGAGCAATCTGATTGGACGAGAGGCTTTCCAGGGAGTGGTGATAATGGACAGTAAGAGCCCTTTCATGTTTAACTGCATCACAGGTGTAATATAAACTGTTAATTACACCTGTCAGTGAGAGGAGGTCGGCAGCAGCCAAAACCCACATTCAAAACCAGTCATGGAAACACTTTCAGCAGGAAAACATGTCTGATAACGTAATGTCATCTTAAACAACACGTTATCTACTTAATAATTGCTTCTAACTTGTTCCAAATTGCCTGTGTTGTTTTATTTGCACCTAAAGTGAGTTACAAATCCAATAATCTTCTAACCCAAGGCTGAATCACAAATCCCTCTGTAACGCCTAATCAAGTAAGTATGTGAACAAGTGATTGTGAATCCTAGTGCACTAGCTTTATATTTAACGTGATTTTAGATTGAACCCGGAAGTTAACAGAGTTGATATTCAAAAGAGATTAAGTAAACATATAAAGAGAAACTTTATATAGAAATCGTCTATCGCCTTCGTGGTTTATTCTTTTCACTTCTTGGCTACATAGCACAGGTGAGAGAGATACTTTTCTACCTGTAAATTACACTAACTCTTATTCTTAATAGTTGCGGTAAGTTGGATTGCGGAGAATGTGTGTTGATGGAGTAAATGAAACTTGTAAATAAACAAATAAAAATTATCTGTTGACAATAAATGGTGTTTGTCGAACTGCATATTACACTTCAGGTCGTGCTGTTGTGCTGCATCCTCGTTCCTACAACCGCATCAGAGCTGTGCTGATATCCAGCACAACAGCATTCCCTCTCCCGTGATATAGCTTAAATATAGGGTATAACAGTGGTGTTAGAAACCCTGTATAGTGCACTTTTAAGCCAACTTACACTATATGTGACGGATACTTTGAACATTTGGTGACAAATGACAGTAACTGGTCTTAAAGCTGAATGAAGTGTTAGTAAAACATACAGCCATCAGTATCATGCCCTAGAAACTCATGACTTAATCTTTCCTTCCAGTGCTGAGTGCAATCTTGTTACGTATCTGCAGATTATCACCTCTGTTAACTTTCCCTTTTTGCCCTAACTCTAGGACTCGGAAATTCTGGTGGTCACCATTTTAGATGTTAACGACAACCGGCCAATCTTCACCTTAACAAGCTACAGAGGAGAGATCAGTGAGAATTCGCCCACAGGTAGGCAGCCTTTACAGTCTACTGATAACTCTACAGGTAACTCTTTTTCATGCCCAGCAAGTAGATGGATTCTGTTTGAGTCTTGTTCCTTAAAAGCTTCTCCCTCATGGTCATCTCAGTGGAGTTTTGCATGCAACTTTGGCTTGGTCATTGTGGGATTCAACCAGAATTGTTACAAAGCCACAATGTCTTTTGGTTATATATGTTGTGCTACCTGAGGTTTGTATTCTTGTTTGGAATAATGCGTATTTACTGTACAGTATATAGAAGCAGAACTGGCAAAAGCAAGCAAACAAACAGCTGGCACAAAATGCTCAACTCCTTATTTGTTCTAAAATAGCAAACTTTTTCTAGCTTTATCAAACAAGTTATTTAAAAACCTGCCTTGACATTATGAATTTTCTAAATACATCGTTAAATATCATCATTTATCTCCAAATTCCTATAAGAGGTTGGACTTGATATAAAATAGCGCACATGAATCATACCATACTTTACGCTAAATCTTTTATTCGGGGTTAAGGCCTCATCACTGTAATGAAACAGCTAACTGTTAACCTTTACTGGTTAAAGTAAGACAATGATGGACTCGTGGCCTCAGACCAGGGCTGCATCTGCTTGCATGTAATACTTGATCTCAGTCCAGCTTTTAAAACCATCAATCAAAATATTTTTCTAGATGGGTTAGAAAATATGATTGGCGTTCGAGGAATGACTTTCCTGGTTCAGATTTTATCTCCCTGACTGTAGTCCATCTGTATGTAATAAATGTGACTTCTCTGAGTGTACAAAATAAACTTTGGTATTGCCTAAGAGAGACAGACTTATCCTGCGAAGCCCCACAGGTAGGCATCTGACTTCCTGTTTGTGTTCTGTTTCAGTCTAACAGTTTTTATGTCTCGAGCATTTTGTCACCTAGTTTTTGCTTGTTATTTTCACCTCTGGCTTGAATATCTAAACCTGTTTAATGTTTTAATTCTGAATACGTAATGTACAATTGAATGAAATTGGTCTTCTGATTTGGTCAGTCTCGGTCCTAGTCCTTTCAGGTGTCTTCTCAGGAGTCTTCCAGGACTTCAAAGTTAGTGCAGCTTTCTTTTCCCTGTATTCGCTGAGCTGACAGATGTGTAAGTTTAAGGAAAACACCAAAATGTGCAAAGCGTAAGGACATTCGGGAGTGGAATTTCCCAACCATTTCTCTGGCTACATCTCTGGTTTTAAACCATTCAATTGGTGGTACACATGGTTAAGGATATGAATAGAATTATGTGTCAATTGAGTCAGTGTTTTTTTCTTTTTCTTGCAAACCCACTGCATTTCCCCCTTTAAGGCAAACAGGCCTCTTTAAAGCTTTCATCAGTCTTAGTTGCTTCAGTAATGGCCAGTTGGTGAATCATAATTTTTTACTTCTGACATGTACAGTAATATAATGTGCAGTCCCATGCTCCTCTGTTCCTTCTCTCTGTCTTTTATTTGTCATCCAGGTACCACTGTGGTTATCCTAAATGGACCTGTTCTGGCCATAGACAAAGATATTGGGCCCAATGCTGTGGTAAAATACGGCCTGATTGGTCCAAGGGTTGATCTTTTCACCATCGACCCCATCACAGGTGAAATACAGTTTGGAAACATTGTATTAATACGTTGAAATGTCTAATGAATGCGGGTTCAAAAAATACAAATAAGAAGTATAGAACAATACTGAAATGAAAATAAATACTAAAAAAAGCTGAAGTTACATTTTGGTCTCTGGAACCTTGTGCTGCTTCTTTACTCTAGCTGTGCTGTCAGTACGTGCGGGGGCCGTGTTGGACAGAGAAGCTTTCTCTGATCCGCGGGTGGAGTTGTTCCTGGTCAGTGAAGACATTGGTGGTCTAAACAGCAGTGTTCCTCTCACCATCACCATCCTGGACAGGAATGACAATCCTCCAGTGTTCAGCCCTTCCAGTTTCACCGTGCGCCTGCCAGAAAACAGTCCTACCGGTAGGAACTTGAGAAGTGCAGAGTTTTCCTAGACAGGGACAGGGAGGAGCTGTATCTGTGTGTATTGAAGAAGTGAAAAGATTACTGAGACTTGGTGGTTTCACCCTAGAAGGGTTAAGTGGTGGGAGTTTACGGCATTGTTCCAACAATGTAGAAACAGTAGGATTGAACTCAAGTTGTTATTTGGATATTTTTGATATTTCCAATCATTCTTCATTAATCCTTTTGCGTATTTTCCTCAGGTGTGGTAGTGACACAGCTCTCAGCCACAGATGCCGACGCAGGCTCCAACGGTTGGTTGCAGTATCGTTTAGAGAGCGGCGCCCAGGATCGCTTTGTGGTCGATTCTGTCTCCGGTGCCGTCCTTGTGGGCAATGCCACCCTTGACCGCGAGGAGCGTGGCTCATACAGGCTGGTTGTCATGGCGATGGATAGAGGCACACCACCGCTCTCAGGCACGGCCACCTTGACGGTTGTGCTGGATGACGTAAATGACTCTCGGCCTCGATTCCTGCAGCCTGTGCAAACTATCAGTGTTAATGAATCAACTCCCCCTGGCGTAGTGGTGGCCACGTTGGCTGCTGAGGACCCTGACCTCCGACCTCGTCTGGAGTATTATATCATCTCTGTAGAAGCAAGGGATGATGGGAATAAACAAGTGAGCGGCCTGCAGGATTCATTTGGGATTGACTTTCACACAGGTGAGCACAAATAAGTCTAAAGCAAATGTTGGCTGGTTGGATGTAAACTTTTATTTACAGTAGGTTACGCCAATCATCATAGATAGTCAATGACCCTCATATCATTGGTAAAACATCAGTTATAGGTTACAAAAAAGGCAAATAAGGTCATACATGGGCAAAGTGCGACTAGGAAACCAATGATTTATGAAGCATGATGAACTATTTACCACAGATCCGTACATTGATGGTCACAACAATATAGTTGACAGCTCACGAAGACAGGTGTAGGATGCTTATAGGGTGAGGTAGGTACAAGAGATAAATATATGACTGGGAAATAGCTATAGTCTGGGTTGGAGCTGTAACAAAAGCACTGGTTTTTGACATTGGCAGTTATAGATGGGGTCATGGTCTTGGATTAAGCAAGGACAGGAGTAAGAACAGGGCATTATGTACTGTACCTGGATCTGGGACTGAAACTGGAGTTGGTATACAGAGACTTGGGAAGGAAAAGTGACAAAGACCGCAATAGACTGCAATCGAGCTATACTCTACTCTGATTTCACCACTGTAACAGGGTGCTGTATGTTTCTGTGTGAATCCACAGGTGCTGTATTTGTACGAAATCCTTTAAACAGAGAGCTGGTAGCTACTTTTGAGATCATAGTGTCGGTGCACGACAATGCAAGTGACATTATTGACATGTCAGTCAGTGTGCCCAATGGTAAGTATGGACGTTCTCCTTCTCTCCCGGTCTCTCTCACCTTCCAGGGCCATTCAGTTTGTTTATACTTTCAATTATTCTCAGTTGTGTTTTCCTACAGTAATGAATGTCCGAAAAGTTTCTTTCACTTTGCAAAATATGAATTTTACATAAGCATTCTATTTTAGTTATTTAGTTTTTTTTTATATTCACTTATTTAATATTTTGCTTTACAATAAATATTAATCATAAAAATATATATAAAGGTAATCCACTCCATATATTAATCTCTTTCAAACTTCTCGCACCTCTCCTCCCTGGTTCCTTTCACCACTCTCGACAGCCAGGCTGACCATCAGTGTGCTGGATGTGAATGACAACGCTCCCCGCTTCCGTCCATTCGGTGTCACCAACTTCTCCGAGAGCATTCTGGAAGGCGCTCAGCCCGGCACCACTCTACTCTCTGTGTCGGCTGTCGATCCCGACAAAGGCCCGAATGGACAGATCTTTTATGAGCTTTTAAATTTGCCCAGAGGAGGCTATGTCAAACTGGAGGACCCATCTACCGGTAATACAAAAAGAAGCGATTTCACGTGTGAACATGTACTGTATTAATATCTCATGGTTTATCCAAATGTTTTGGATTTCTATAACCTGATGTATGTTGTATTTTACCCTTTAGGTAAGATTATAGCCAATCGCACGGTGGATTATGAGCAGGTGCGCTGGCTAAACTTCACAGTGCGCACTCAGGATCAGGGCAGCCCACCTCGCTCATCTGAGCTTCCTGTTTATCTACGTATCGTTGATGTAAATGACAACAACCCTGTCTTCACACAGCCATCATATCAGGTAACTCAGAAGAGACAATTCACACACACTTCTGCGGTGCAATTTTATAGTATGCAGTGTTATTTTATAGCCCTTGACTTGAAGTGCATTTGGCGGCACGGTGCATTAGTGATTAGCACTGCCACCTTAAATATTTGTGCCTTGAACCTCCAGGCTCCGAGTTGGATCCCTAGCCAGGTTCAATTCGCACCTATGTGTGCATGGAGTTTGCATGTTCTTCCCATTCTAGGTGGGTTTCCTCCGGTACTCCAGTTTCCTCCCACAGTCCAAAGACATGCAGATTAAGTTTATTGGCATTGCCAAATTGCCCGTATTGTGTGAGTGAGTGTGTGGATGTGTGTGCCCTGCAATGGATAGGGCCTTGTGCCCTAAGTCTTCTGGGATAGGCTCTATATTGCTTCTTTCTTAATTTAATACACCAAGCAGCCATAACATTTAAATGCAAAATATTACGCCCCGTGTATTGTGTAGGTTCCCCTTGTATCCCCACCAGGTTTCTAGGGTTGTGCTGTGGTGTCTGACACCAGGCTGTTGGGGGTGGATTCTCTGGGTGCTGCGGGTTTCGGGGGGTGGAGCCTCCATGGATCGTACTTGTTTGTCCAGCGCATCCAGTGGGTGCTCGATCAGATTGGGATCTGGGGCCGAGTTGTCATCCTCAGTCTCTTAGCCTGCTGGGCCCTATGCACTGGATGTCCTGGTGCATTTCTATTTCTATTCATAGATGAGCCTTGGGTGCCCATGATCCAGTCACCAGCTTACTCGTATTTCATAATCAATGTTATTGTGTGTATAGAGTCTAAATAGGTTGAAACCGTATTGCGAATGGTGTACACGTCTTACGAAACAAGGCTATTTAAAGTTTTAAATTTCTTACTTTTATTTTCATTTCTTGAATTTGTATTCCATTAAATGATTATAATATTTACAACAAAATAATCAAAAGCTTTCAGAAGTCAGAATCAACACCAAATATTTACAAATGTGGCATAAAATCCAGCACGATATCACACGCATTTGCAGCAATGCATCTATTTTGCATGATTCTATTACTCACATAAAAGCTCCTGTGAAGCCGTTAGCATGAAAGATGAATAGAGAAAGCACTGAATCTTGAAAGGCCTCTTGGAGTAAGATCCTAACGTGAAGTAACAAAAAACTTTTTTTCGACGTTAACGTTTTCATGCCTGAAACTAGACAAAACCAAAATCGCCCAAAAAAAGCAGTCACCACATAGTCTGGATTTTGTCTGAGAGTTGTAAAAAAAAAAAAAAAAACATTGAGCAGGATTTGAGCTTGACTAGAGTTCTTCCTGTCACACCTCAGAGAGGAAACTAATAGAGCTCAGTTTACCTAAATAATGAAAGCCTGCACATGACTTTGAAAAAGAGAAATACTCAAGAGCTCCAGTAGTGAGAAACAGACTCTATGTGAGCTGATAGAAATGATTTGTACATAAGCAGATGGGTAATGCAGGGTGTATAGATGACTGCTGCAGTTAACGCTGTGTATGTATTAGTCCCCAAGAATTAACTCATTGTGCTAATTACCCTTTTTTATAAGCAGTTTAATATTTACACTGGTGCAAAGGTAGGCTGTTAATACAAAATAATATTTTTCTGCACATTATAGATTTTCTGCACATAATTCAATTAAATCTCACTTCCTTATTGTGTGTGTGTGTGTGTGTGTGTGTGTGTGTGTGTGTGTGTGTGTGTGTGTGTGTGTGTGTGAGGCCAGTATTTGAGGATGTGGCTCTGGGCACAATCATTGTCCGAGTGAGTGCTACAGATGCAGACTCTGAACTGTTTGCAGTAATCGAGTACGGGCTGGTTGATGGAGAGGGCAAGTTTGGGATCACCCCAACTACAGTAAGTGTGTCTGAGAGACAGAGAGAGCGAGGCAAAGAGTTTGAGCAGGTACACGGTTCTACGCTAAATTTGCGCACATGTGTAAGCAAAACAAGTTGCACTGGTATTAAAGTATCACTAACAACCCTCCAATTGTTTAATGTCAAATACATGCTGTTAAATCCTCATACCTGCTTTATCTGATTTTGCGAACAAAAAGGTTAACTTCAGCATTCAGATCTTGGCTAGAACACCCTCCATGATGTGATGTGATGTAAGATATGATGTTCCTTACCTCATCCTGCTCTTTCTGACAGGGGGACATCTACATCCTGTCTCCACTGGACCGCGAGACTAAAGATCACTACACACTCACAGCTATAGCCAGGGACAATCCAGGAGGTAGCCCCAACAACCGGCGGGAAAATTCAGTGCAGGTAAAAGTCCAAGGAGTTGTTGGAACTGTTTCAGCTTGTGACACTGGGTGGGTCGGTAAGCTGAGGTCTTGCTTAACGGACCAAATGAATGTTATTAGAATGTTATTAGAATGTTATTAGAATGTTATTAATAAAAAATAATTGATTGGCTCCTTTTCTAAGACTCATCTCTCCTTCTCTGTATATTTCTGTGGCAGGTCCTAGTGACAGTGCTCGACGTGAATGATTTCCGACCGCGCTTCTCCGAGCGCGTGTTTAGCACCACGGTGTTTGAGAATGAGCCGAGTGGCACGTCTGTGATCACTCTGTCAGCGACAGACCTGGATGAGGGAGAGAATGCCTTGCTGACTTATAGCCTACAGGGGCCTGGGGCAGGTCAGCTGACACACACACACACACACACACACACACACACACACACAAACACACACACACACACACACACACACACACACACACACACACGCTTAACCCAACATTGAAAATGACCAGTGTCTCTCTCTCTCTCTCTCTCTCTCTCTCTCTCTCAGATGCGTTCTCTCTAGACCCCGACACTGGTCTGATCCGCTCTCTGCGTTTGCTGAACAGTTTTGAGAGGTTTAATCTGACCGTGGTAGCGACGGATCACGGTCGACCGCCTCTCTGGGGCACGGCACTTCTCCAAATCACTGTCGTCGATGTAAATGACAACAGACCCATCTTTGTCAGACCAGCTAATGGCACAATCATGCACATCCTCGAGGTGAGTGTGCATCTATTAGAATTCACGTACAGTCGAATAGATGATCCATCTATCCATTTATCCTAAATGATCATTTCCTGAAGTGATTTAATCTCACCCCACAGCAGCATTTCTATTTTTTTAAAAATGTTTTTCCATGAAATTTTTCCTTTCCTTGCACTTGCCTCATTGGATCATTTGATCCACAAATTATTGCGACATGTTTTATGGTGGATGCCTTTTGTGCCACAACCAGCCCATTTCTCCAGGGTTGGGACTGGCACTGAGAATGCCCTGCATCTTAGTGGCTGGGTATTATATAAAGGCTTTAGTTTAAAGGGCCTTGCCCAGGGGCCAAACAGTGGCCCTGGATTTCCAACGTAAATAAAATAATAAATTCTATTAATTAAAAAAATGACATTATGATATTTATCTGTATATTGTCTTCATTTACATTATTACAATGGTTTACTCTCCAGCCTTGCATTTTATAATAAAACAAATGAATATAATATAGAATATATATAATCTAGAATATAATAAAACAAATGAAATATCTCTCAATATAGTCAAATTAGAAATAATTGGTTAGAAAGCAAGTTCTTTTGACTTTTCCTGCATAGATTTTTTAAACAAAAGGTATAAAAGTCCAAACAAATGTCATGCGGAAAAAAAATCACATAAATGTAAATGTTTCCAAAATTTATAATGCAGTACATTTATTAAAATTGTTTTATTTATTTATCAGTGATGAAATATGCATGAAAAAACCACTTTAGTCTTAGACAAGTGCAGCATTTATACTCTCACGCAACTTACTGTATGACTCATTCGACCTTATCTCTGTTGTTGTTTATCGCCATGTTGGTTCCACTCATCTGGTCACTACACGCACACACCTTCCACATTTCAAAACAAGCCGCAACTTGTTCGTGTTTGTCGTTGTGCTCTGTCGTTCACGTAACAAGCAACTGCTCCTCAATAGAAGGACATGCTGTAGCATGCTGATGCATCGGTTTCGTCATACACCGTTGGTTGTTCTTATACAACCTGTATCGGATGTGCTATTCATCAGCGTGAATGCTCAGAGGTTCTTCTGCTTGTTTGCGAAAGTGTGAAATCGTATCCTTTTTTAAAACCATACAATAGATCCATTGTCGCTTAATATTTCTCAAATAATTGTAGCTATATCTATAATCTAATATAATTAAGGGATAAAACACCTCAGGGAATTCTGTGGTAGTAAAATGGCAGGGTGACTGTTTCTGCCTGAAAGCTTTTTTTTTTTTTTATCATTTTTTATTCTCTTGCTTTTTTACTTTCCCATTGTGGAAAACTTAACAGATTTCTTTTGACTTTTGATAGTTACTTAAATAAAAGAAATCTCTCCTTTGCTATTTCCATCCACGGGTGATCGGGTGGGTTAAGCAAGTGATGATGTCATCACCAGAAATTGCGTAGTCAACTTCCCTATGCTACAAACTAACGCTGCTCTATTGCTGTGGGGATGTAGTTCAATGGTAGAGCGCATGCTTTGCATGTATGAGGCCCCGGGTTCAATCCCTGGCATCTCCAAGCAGCTTCTTTATTAGCACGGCACACTCCCTATAGCTCTCTATGTGATGGGTCAAGTTTGAAGTTAAAAAATGCAGCATGCATCCTCTTCTTAAAGATGGCGAAAACCATATATTTCTATCATCACAGAAATCTAAGACTCCCCATTACTTTTTAATGTTTAAAATGTGCTGCTTCATGGAGATGCCGGGGATTGAACCCAGGACCTCATACATGCGAAGCATGCGCTCTACCACTGAGCTACATCCCCACAGCAATTGAGCTGTGTTAGTTTGTAGCATAGGGAAGTTGACTACGCAATTTCAGAAACCTAAGACTTCCCAATATCCTTCAAGCTCAGGTGAGTGACGGCACACTCCCTATAGTTCTCTATGTAAAGGGTCAATTCTGAAGTTAAAAAATGCAGCATGCATCCTCTTCTTAAAGAAAACCATATACAGCATTTCTATTATCACAGAAATCTAAGACTTCCCATTACTTTTTTATGTTTAAAATGGAGATGCCGGGGATTGAACCCGGGACCTCATACATGCAAAGCATGCGCTCTACCACTGAGCTACATCCCCACAGGATGTGAACTGACGTTGCAAGTAAGAGCTACAGTACACATTTTGTATGATCAATACTCAAGTATTTTTCACAAGGCTAAGCCTACCAATTGCCCCAACTTGTCTATTCAACTAACAGCTGTGTGGCAAGCAATATAGCTAGCTGAAGTTCATGTGTGTGAATTTTAGTGGAAGCTGTTACTACAGTAAATCCAATGTCTGGTTGGAGCAACACAGAGAAATCAGGTCTTGGGATCCGTGTATCATTTCAACCCTAGTTATAACTCTTGTTGTGAATGCATGTGTGTGGTGTGGGTGTAAATGGCTTTAAATAATTAGAGCCTAGGCATACTGTATGACATGATCACATGCTCTGGACAGTGAATATAGTTCTCTTTACACAGTATCAGAGATTTTCTCAAGAGATGTACCTTGGAAGAAATAATATGAATACTGTAAACGGGGTTGTTAAGCTTTACAGTTGTTTCAGAATTTGGTAATTCTATGTAACTTTTGCCGTTACTTTGTAATGTTTAAAATGTGCTGCTTCATGGAGATGCCGGGGATTGAACCCGGGACCTCATACATGCAAAGCATGCGCTCTACCACTGAGCTACATCCCCACAGGATAGAGCACCTGGGACGTTTCAGATCACATCCGGGAAAACACCCTATACTTTGTCAGAGGAGCTAATCGTAAGGTCAAAAGTGGCACCTTTGAAAGAAGCATCTGCTTAATGCAGGTACTTGTTCTTGTTTATCCGCTGATATTCTCCGATATGAAAGCGAGTTTACAATCTGGCTTCTTTACTGATCGCCAGGATTGCACATTCAACAATCTCCGACATCTCTAGACAGACTCTTGACTTCTCTGGAAAAGGGTTCAAACAAAAGAACAAACCACCAGACGCTTTTTTACATCCAAATGCTCACGAGAAAAATGCCCAACGGCAGATCAGAGATTTTCTCAAGAGGTGTACCTTGGAAAAAATAATGTGAATGCTGTAAATGGGGCTGCTAAGCTTTACAGTTGTTTCGGAATTTGGTAATTCTATGTAATTTCCCCTTTTGCCGTTACTTTGTAATGTAATGTAAAATGTGTTGCTTTTTGAAGATGCTGGGGATTGAACCTGGTACCTCACACATGCAAAGCATGCACTCTACCACTGAACTACATCCCCACAGGATGTGAAATGACATTGCAAGTAAGAGCTGTACATTTGGTACGCTCAATACTCAATTCTTATTCACAAGGCTAAGCCTAGGTCTCTCTATAGTGCCTTTGAAGATGTCTACATCCATACACTGGCGTTGTCTGTTCTCTCACCTATTATCACAGAAATCTAAGACTTCCCAATATCCTTCAAGCTCAGGTGTGTGAAGATGACAATTATCCCAAAGTCGCGGACAAACGCTTCTTTATAAGTGTTTATAAAGAAGTCTTTATAACGATATATGTCAAACTCTGTATAGAAGATCCATGAGTTCATGTCAGAAAGTTAGTGAGAGGCGTGCCTGCTTCTCCTAATAAAAAAAGTGCAGACACTGCAGACTCCCTCCAAAAATTTAGGAAAACAGCATATTAAGCTATAAACTTAACAACTGTCAATCAGAGCATAAAGTTCTAATGTCATTTACACTGGACCTGCAACATCAGAACTGTAAACACAGTATTCTGGTGTATTCTGAGGTATGGGAACCTTTGTGTGTTTTATAGGAGCAGCCGCCGGGCCTGGTGGTGTATGAAGTGTTTGCGACAGATGAGGACGAGGGTGTGAACGGAGAGGTGCGTTACAGTTTCCTGCAGACCGGAGCGGGGAACCGAGACTGGGAGAATTTTCGCATTGACGCCATCACCGGCGTTATCACCACTGCCGTCAAACTGGACCGAGAGAAGCAGGCTCTATACAGCGTGAGATTTCTTTTATATCTTGACCTGGCACAAAATGCCATTTGAAAAGTCTAATACAGTACTGTATGTACAATAGAGAATATTTGTATGTAATTCTGCTCAGGGTTTGTTCAATTCACATTTCAACTTTGCATAAATATATAAATGTAAATAATACATAATGCTGTGTGTGTGTGTGTGTGTGTGTGTGTGTGTGTGTGTGTGTGTGTGTGTGTGTGTGTGTGTGTGTAGTTGATTGTGGTAGCTTATGACCTTGGGCAGCCCGTGCCGTATGAGACAACTCAGCCTCTTCAGGTGGCTCTGTCTGATATCGATGACAACGAGCCTGTGTTTCTCAAACCACCGGTCAGTGAATGTTTCTTCAGTCTGAAAGCTTCACCCTTACGTTCTGTTTACTACTTAGCCAGCACTGTTATTTATTATCAAACTTGAGTAAATTCAAATGATACTGTGAATTGTTTTGGCTAAAAACGTGGGTATAAAATGTATGTATGTGTGGCGTTCAAGTGAAACCAGGATTTGTGATGAAGTTTATGACATGAAATGGTTGACATTCAAAGAGTGGAACGCTTTCTCCTTGAAAAACGTTGTTGTTTGCGGGAGAGACCCATCTGTTTGTGGGAACTGAACACCACATTCACATTACAGCAACTCAGCTGGGAGTTATTGCCACATCCTCTGTACAATCCTGACCTCACTCCAAGCCATTTCCACATTAAAGGAGCTCCTGGGAAGGACAGTATTTCAGACGTGAAGCGGGTACTTCGATCACGATCACTGTACTGAAAAAACTTTCTACCTTGACGGTATCCAAGCACCAGTGAAACATTGGGATAAGTGCATTAGTGTGTGAGAGGACAGAGACGTTTGTTTTTAGTCTCAATCTAAAATGCCGGTTTGACTTGAACGGCCTGGCCTGCATATCTTATTTTGTCTCCGTCTTCGTCATTAACTCATATTCTTCCTCTCTTTCTCTCAGAGAGGCGGTCCTTTGTATCAGTCTCTATCTGTCCCCGAGCACTCCCCCTCTGCCACAGTGGTGGGCAATGTTACGGGAGCGGTGGATGCTGATGAAGGCTCCAATGCTGTGGTTTACTATTTTATTGCAGGTTTGGTAAAATTACACACTAAAATCATGGGAAATGTTAATGAATTTGTATAAAGGATGATTATTTCCTTTTACAGATTAAGACATGAAACCTGACGTAAAAATGTTGATATTGTTCATAAAATGTACACTTTTTGTACCGTTTTGGTCTTTATTGTTATTAAAATTACAGCTTTACCTTTACAAAGTGCTAACAATAGATAATCCGGATAAAAATATTAAAGGGCTTAGACTATGTAATATGTCCTGAATATGTAAGAGCAAGCATTTAAGCTCAGGCTTTGCTTCAGTTTATTGTTATTATTTATATATGTTCCAAAAATCTTCTAAAAGTACGTACATGCTTAATTAGATTCTTTCTCATTCAATTCTATATCAAGGAAGATAAATTCGTAATACTAAACCTCTAAGCCACAAGGAAGAATTAAAATAATTGTTCCTGACATCAGCATTTGTTCTCAGTACACACACAACGCTCGCAGTTCCCCAAACGCACTAGCAGAATAGTTTGGCATCAATTTTACGAACAGTTGGCCAATAAGTGACGCAGCTGCTATTTTGTCACTTCTGAAAACTGAAGTCTGACTCATATTCGGAAAGGAACTAAGTTTGTTCTTGTTTAATTTGCAGAATCAGCTTGTATAAGCATTTGTCCTGAAAACAAATGTTTTTGAACATAAAAGCACAAAATCCCTGTTGCTAGAGGATTCTCAATCCTGAGTGTGTGTGTGTGTGTGTGTGTGTGTGTGTGTGTGTGTGTGTGTGTGTGTGTGTGTGTGTGTGTGTGTGTGTGTGTGTGTGCACAGGTGAGAGTGTAAAAAGCTGGGCAGGTCATGTGACAGAGAAATTCCTTCTGTATGAGCTGGACAAACAGGAGCTAACTTGTTTTCCAGAGGGTTCATAAGTTGACAAATGTTGTGGCATAAAAGGAATAAAGAACTTCAGGATAAGTGATGATAGGAACATACTAAACTATGGGGTGGGGTGAGCTCGCATCGAACTACTGTATCTTGTTTTTCTAGATCGCCACATACTGATATAACCTTTAACATCAAAGTGACACCAACAAATAAAAAAAATAAAAAATAAAAAAATAAAACACAGAATCACTGATTTTGAAAAGGATCAGTCAAAAATAACTATAGCACACAAAACCGTTTGACATCAACTGTGATCAGATGTGGTCACTTTGATTAGATAAGCACAGGCACAAGTCAGAAGATGAATGCAAAAAAAATATATGATACGAAGTCTGTCAGGCTTTAAAAGTACAAACTTACAAATATCTATGTTCATGTCTATTAGAAAAATTAAGCGCAGCGATATGATTTAAGTTGTAGTCCTTTTGCTGATCTCTAGGTGGCGACACTGATGGGAACTTTGGATTGAGTGTTGCTGGAGTTTTGCGAGTGAAAAAAGACCTGGACCGGGAGGAAATCCCAGTCTACTCCATCATCGTCAAGGCCTCCAGCAACAGGAACTGGACGCCACCGAGAGGTCAAAGGTCACAGCGAAACCGTGCGGCACTCGACCCGAGCCGTGACCCGACTCTACAGGAAGTCAGGATCTACCTTGAAGACATTAACGATCAGCCGCCGAGGTTCACCAAGCTGGAGTATACTGCAGGTACAGGAGTGCAGGCGAGACTGTGGGTGTGGCTTACAGCAGGGTTCAGGTGTGAGATTGACGCAATATGGTATAAACATGTAACGTCTGTCTCTCTCTGCAGGTGTAGCAGCAGACGCTAAGGTTGGTTCAGATCTGATTCGGGTTCAAGCCGTCGATAATGACATCGGCAACAACAGCCTGGTGCTTTACCACATTCTGTCCATCCGCTACATCAAACTGCAGTCGAACGAGTCAGAGGACATCGGAAATGTCTTCATCATTGGTGTGGACCACTGTCTTATCACTGTTATAATTTGTTTGATTAGTAATATGCCTGCCGTGGTGCTCGTTAATAAATCAGACAGTATAAATATTAAAATTGCTGTGGTGTAAGAGGTTCCTGATGTGCTCATGAAGTTTCATTCTTTACTTCCGTTCTGTTCAACACTTGTCTCTCTTCCTTGTGTCTACTTTCCACTCTATCCAGGGGAGACGGATGGTATGATCAAAACATTCGACCTGTTCACTGCCTACGACCCGGGCTATTTTGTGGTGGAAGTGTTGGCACGCGACCTGGCAGGACACAGCGACGTGGCACTGGTGGGCATCTACATCCTGAGAGACGACCAGAGAGTGAAGCTCATCATCAATGAGATCCCTGAACGCGTCTGGCTCTTCCAGGAGGAGTTTATTAACCTGCTCTCGAACATCACAGGGGCCATAGTCAACATGGATGATGTACAGGTTTGTGTGTATGTGTGTGTGTGTAGACATTAATTTATGTTCAGGTATTATAATATAACCCTGATATACATCCGTTATGAAGTTCCTGTAACAGCCCTTCAACAGGTTTAAAAAGCAGTCTGCCTCTTCTATATTTCTTTTCTCCTTCTCAGTTCCATGTGGATAAAAAAGGCAGAGTGAATTTTGCTCAAACCGATGTACTGATTCACGTCGTTAACAAACAGACCAACCGCATCCTGGACGTGGAGAGGTCAGTATATCACTCTATTATTTGTTCCTTCTTTACAAGTTAGTGGTTAATCTATCAGTGTACACAAACTTAAGACTGGAAATCTTACTGATTTACGGGGTCGACCGTCACACCGACAGGGTTATTCAGATGATCGACGAGAATAAAGAACAGCTGAGAAACCTGTTCAGGAATTACAACGTCCTGGATGTCCAGCCTGCCGTGAGTGGACGAGCCCCGGATGACCTCACTACCCTTCAGGTCAGTGTACACGATGTTAGAAGCAAGAAATCATCTGGGTAACTGTTATATGGATTTGTGTGCTCCTGTAAAAGTGAAATATACGGCCGATTAAGTATGCAAAATAAAAAAGAAATCAGTAATTAAAACAGAAATTATTAATGTTGAAAAAAATGTTGGACTGAAATCACTCGTATCCTTTAATAGTGTTTAGAATATAGCGAGAAAATGTGGTTCAATTTGTTAAACCGTTATAGGGAATGTCACAGGACACACAGCAAATGAGAAACATTTAAAAAAAAAATTTTTTTTTTAGATAAATAAATGTCAGAATGTAATGACTTTTAATGTTCTTCTCTTTTGATGTTCTTTGATGTTCTTCGCGCCTCGGGTCTGTGTGCATGGAGTTTGCATGTTCTCCACGTGCATGCTGGGTTTCCTCCAGGTACTATGGCTTTCGCCCACAGTCCAAAGACATGGAGGGTAGACCAGTTGCCATTTCCAAATTGTCCTGTAGTGTGCAGAAGAGTGTGTGCATGTGTGTCTTTGCATGTGTGCCCTGGACCCTGTCCAGGGTGTACCCTATCTTATCCATGAAGTCTCCTGGGATAGGCTCCAGGCCTCTTGTGACCCTGTACATGAAAAGCTGTATAGAAAATGATTGAATAAATGAATGAATGATGTCCTCCCTCTGATTTATTTATTTATTTATTTATTTATTTATTTATTATAGTCAGCATACATACGCAGAAATGGGGTTTAAATAATATCAACCCAAAATATGAAATATTAAATCAGCATAAAAATAATATGTTATCATGCTACATTTTTCTGATTATCAGCAGTCAACACCTGGGTCTTTTTCCTTTAAACAGTGTAAAGTCTCACTCCTCTGACTCTCTCTCTCTCTGTCTCTCTCTCTGTCTCTGTCTCTCTCTGTATAGATGGCTATAATAATCCTGGCCGTGCTCCTGTTTTTGGCTGCTATGTTGTTTATCTTCATGAATTGGTATTACAGAACAGTGTAAGTTATTTTCAAACCTTACTCTCTTTTAAAACATTAAAAACGTAAATCAAAACATATTAGCATATTATTATTATTATTATTATTATTATTATTATTATTATTATTATTGTTGTTGTTGTTGTTGTTGTTGCATAGACACAAGAGGAAGCTGAAAGCCATCGTTGCTGGTTCTACAGGTGACGTTCCTACAAACTTCCTGAACAACTGTGACTTTTTAGATAAGTGCATGTGTGTGTTTGTGTGCATATGTGTTGAATTTAACAAGCCGTATTTGTTCTACAATCTGTCCAGGCAACCAGGGACTGATGGACATCCTAGATATGCCCAACACCAACAAGTACTCGTTTGAGGGGTGAGAGAGACAAGCTGTTACGCCTGATAAGCACAAAGGCCTTGTTCTTTTTATAACATTTTGCAAATTAGCTTACTTATTTATCAGACCTTATTGACACGAATAACACCAGCGCTATCAGTTGAGTAGTAAAAGCTTATTTTACACTTTGACACTGGTCACTGTTTCCATGACCACTCCAAAATAAACAGACTTGCATGTGAGAGAAAGTAAAATCACACATTCAGTGTGTGTGTGTGTTTGTGTGTAGAGCCAATCCAGTATGGTTGGACCCATTCTGCAGAAACCTCGAGTTGGCCGCTCAAGCTGAGCACGAAGACGACCTGCCTGAAGATCTGAGTGACATCACAGATCTGTGGAACAGCCCCGCTCGGACTCACGTCAGTCTCACCATGCTTGCGTGCACGTCTGGTTTACACCGTAAAATCACTATGTTTGGTCATTTGTAAATTTGAAGCCCTCTTCAACAGACGCACACTATTACACTCAGTTCCTTATTTTCACTTCTCTACAGTAAACAAACTTGGCATTTCTGTAAAAGAAACCAGGCCACTGGTCATGTAAAGGCCGATTCCGCAAATACTGCAAGACAGACTGAAAAAAGGATATTTAATTGCTCACAAATGTGTTATGGGGCAAAAATATTCCTTAGTATATTGTACAAGGAAATATAAAAAAAAGGACATTAGGAACATTCAAATTAGTTACTTTAAATGAATTTGTACTGTACATTGATCCTTTGTACAGCAGTGGAGGATTAAAGTAACCTTATCAGTCAGTATCACAATTTCAAGCATAAAGAAAATGAAGAGTGAGTTTTACTTCTCCCTATGATCTTCAGAAACTTTGAAGCAGCTTTATCCCACATCAAAAACCTATACAATGGTCAATAATCACCTTTATTGAACCCCAGATCATATATTTGTAAAAAAGTAGCTTGCACTACAGATAAAAGTTAGTTGTCGATATACTGCTTAAAGTTGGGATCAGCGAAAATTCTCCTTACTTTCTGGCAGCATTAATAACATATACAGTATGAGACCCAAAAACAGAGCAAGAGAAAATTCAGAAAGCTCTCGTCCGGGTGTGCGTGTGTCTTGAGGAGTGTTTCGAAGCATGTGGTTGACATCTGTTGCTATTTAAATTTTTAAACCAGGTCACTTTCCCTAGCTTCTGCTAAAATGACTTGGTTATAATATTTAAGGTATAAAATTATAGCATCATTTGGTATAACACCACATTTTTATACTAATCTTAATCAATAATTAAAAATCACACAACTAAACATATTGATTATGCTCAATTTCTAGGGTACTTTTGGCCGTGAGCCTCAGGCCTGTAAACCAGAGGACGATCGCTACCTCAGAGCCGCCATACAGGAGTATGATAACATTGCCAAGCTGGGACAAATCATGCGAGAGGGACCCATTAAGGTGAGTTCAGAATGTAATGTACCTAAAGTATAGTAACAGGCATGTTGATGGCCACAGAGGTGAATCACAATCTCGGATTCCTGATATCAAAGCAGTATTTTAACATGACATGACTGATCCCACTTTTTGATCAGGGCTCGCTGCTCAATGTGGTACTGGATGATTATCTGAGACTCAAAAAGCTCTTTGCCGCACGTATGGTCACCAAGTCGACCAGTCAAGACCAATCATCCATCACAGAGGTGGGAGATAAAGCTGCATCCTTTTCTCCCTCACCACTGCCTAGTGCGCTTCCTCTTTCACAACTGTCCGTGGCAAACCCTCACTGTATCTCTGATTCAACTTTCTGGACACACACTAACAATAAGTCTTTTAATGATGTTGTATTATTAAATCTAATTTTAATCAGCTGTCGTCGTCATTATCAGCAAAGATTAGTGTGTGTCCTGTGCTTCTCACTCCACTGCACTAGTGGGCGCTAGCTCAACCTCTTGACCTTCCTATATGTGTATCCATGTAAATTTATTTCTGTCCCTTTTGTTTCCCAGATCTATGACCTGTTCCTGGAGAATTTCTAAATATTTCACAATTTCCTACATAAATGTCTTGCTGTGTGGTTATCTTACTTTGCTCTTCAGATCATTCTGGAATTTCTTTTGTCTTATTATTGCCTGTTCTATCCTCTGTCTATGTGATGATCTGTCTAATGTAACCTGATTTATTTCTTTTCCTTTAAACCTCTCAAGCCTATCTGAATATTTTGTCTAATTTTTTACTGTAATTAAACACCAACGCTTCACTTTACTTGAAACCGCTCGTTTTCCACTTATTGCCTACAGGTATTTAACCACTTCCTTTTTGTGTGTGATCTAAAAATAGTAAAGAAATACGAATATGCAAACTTTTTCCTAATTGAACTATTTTCTTTCCCCCCCCTGCATATGTAGCATCGTTTATTTCCTTGTTTGTTGGATTTCCTGCTTGCAGCCTACACACTTCCCCTTGTTGCTTTGCCTATGCTTATTCTTTCTTTTTTAATCATTTCAACATTTCCTGTATTACTTATGCTTTAATTTAACTTTGCCTTTTTGCTTTGTAGGTTTGTAGCCTCTTCCTTCCCTCACATCAAGATACCCTTATATAGGTCAAGGCAATTTTCCACTAACTCCTCACTTTTATTCCACTGTTCTAGAGCATCACTGCATTGCTGTCTCACCTGATCTGATTTATAAAAAAAAATTCCAATATCCTAATGCTAATAAAAAAAAAAACAACAACTCAGTATTCCTTTTGTTTGTTTGTTTTGCTCCGCCAATCCATCCACCTTCTCTAGCTGGTCCAGAGCGACCTCGATGATGACGATGAGCGAATGAGCATCGGCGGACGAGGAACGCTGCGATTTAAGCACAAGCACCCTGTGGAGTTGCGCGGCCCAGACGGAGTCCATGTGGTCCATGGCAGCACAGGCACACTACTGACCTCTGACCTCAACAGCTTGCCGGAAGATGACCAGCGGGCGCTGGCACGCTCTCTGGAGGCTCTGCACGCAGATGGCACGCTGTATGCCGAGAGAAATGCTCGCACCGAGTCAGCCAAATCCACACCAATGCACCGCAACAAGGGCGTCAACTCACTTTCAGAGAGCCCACTGGAAATCACTGAGCTCTGACTAGCCGAGGCCTCGCTGGTCTGAGAGGAAAAGCTGAAAAAGAACGCTTCTTGGCCCCCTTCATTGCATTTTCCTTAAAGAAGACTCTGTGTGAGCATCAGAGGGCCATAAGTGAGACTCATGAGTGTGTTCAGAGCAGGGGAGGTGGGAACTGTACAGAATGGACAGTTGGAAAGTTGAGCCTCAGGAAATTTATTTATTTATTTATTTATTTATTTATTTATTTGATTGGTTGATTGATTGATTGATTGATTGATTAGGAGAAACACATTAAGAATAAGCGAAATGCTCGTAGGTAAAAAAAATTTTTTATAAGAGACACATGTACACACACACTCACACATACACACACAAATCTGAGGCCGATGAGCACTCAGCTTTGTGTTCTGCCTTTTTTGGGAATCTTTGAATTAAAAAATTTGTTTTAAAGTTTTAAAGTTTGGTATAATACAAGAATCCAGTTTTCGAATTGCTTTAAGTTATTTTCTTTTTTTGTCTTTGCCCCTATTGTTACATGTCCTTCATTTATTCATTTATTTGTTTATTTTATTTTTGATGTGATCAGATTTTTCAGGATCTTTTTTTTTACTCTATGGCCATAGATTAAGGCTATGTTTATGAGGATTTTTGGTCGAAGGAAACAATTATTCAGGACAGAAGTGTGGAGATGCTCGACGCTGCTGATGAAACACGCTCACAAACTCACAGGTGGTTATAAAGGTACAACCCTCTCAAATCAGCGAAAGGCCGAAATAGGAACTCTAGGTTTCATTTTTTATGTGTGTTTGGGGTATTTGATATTTGAAAAAGAAATCTGAAAGTACCTCTCTTTATTCCTATTGGGGAGAAAACAATAAACAACTACTACAGCTGGACACAATGATTTCTATCTCTTAAATCAGCTGTCTTCCCCTGTGAGACCATGAAGTCTTGGTGTAAAAGAATAAAAACAAAACAAAAAAAGAGAAGAAAAACAAGAAATCACCTCTTTCATGGTTCTAATGGAGAGTCCGGACAAACAGTACCGTCAGGACAAACATGAACGTCCATGAAAAAATTCAGTGACTTTTGCTTGAACCGTGACAGACGTTGTGAAAAAAGAACAGCAGTAAAAATTTTGTGTGCATTTGATTTGTTTTTCACACAAAAACTGTGTAAAAAAAGAAAAAAGATGAAAACAAGTTTTATTTAATATCAAAATTATTTTGTAACACTGCCTCTTAAAAAAAGAGCAAAAGAGGAAAAATATTTTAAGTTAAATAAGTATTTATTTTCTTTTGAGTTTTGATATATAAAAAAATGTAAAATTATAAAAAAACGATATTTTTTGAAAAAACAAAAGCTGAGTTGGAAATATGTATATCAGCTGAATTTTATTTTCTATATCTGATTTTATCTGAGTTATTTTCCCCCCACCTTACATGTGTGTCATGTGTCGGACCTTATTTTTTTAATATTCTTCTTTTTTTGTAAGATGTTATTTTTTGTCTTTTCTGTGTTGTGTCACCAGCTCAGAGGTGCTAGACGCGACATTGCTGTCAGAAGATCAATAAAAGAAATATGCAGCGTTTTTCTTTTCTCTCTGGTCACTGGGACGGCGGGGAAAATGGGTCAAAGTAGTCACGAGTGTAATAAAAGTCTGAGGATAATAAGAGTTAGAAGTCCATATTGGTACAGATGCGCAGGATATTACTGTACGGGGAGACGTCTCCTGTCTGCTCAGTTACCTTAAGGGCCCTTACTGAGGGCTCAACTCAGACTTTGCAGAAATGGACTTAAAAAATAAAATGTAAAAGGAAAGAAGATATGTTTCATTTAATATTGTTTATTGAATACTCTGTGAGAAAGGGAAGCATGTTTCTCTTATTATATTATTAACTGATTGCAGACTTTATTGCAGTATTAATTGATTGTGTTTGAGATTCAGTAAATCTAATTGTGGGGCAGAAAGGTACCATATCGTTACCCCTGATGTTCATTCCTGTTATATTCTCATCAGCAGAGTCATTTAAAGATAACTCTGCTGCCACCCAGTGCTCTGACTCCTGTTTGGGTGCAAAATTCTAAGTGATTCATTCAAGGCTGAAAAGATGGTCAGATAGAATCAGTGTGTTAATGCATCAGTGGTAGAAGTGATATGTGGTATGAGTAAAACCGTCCTATTTTACATTGTGCTGCATAATTTTCACAGCTATCTACGTTCTTCTTAATTCCTCAAGAGTTTTTTTTTTTTTTTCATTTTTCATAAACAGCACTGACAAAAATCAGAGACAGGAATATGTATGTAGGTTTATGGCGGCACGATGGCTAAGTGGTTATCAATGCACTTGCACCTCCAGGGTCCAAATCCCGCCTTGGGGTCTGCGTGCAAAATTGTACATTTACAACACATTGCTTATAGGAGATAATAAGGACTTTGCATTTCATTAATGTGGAGATAATAATAATCATAATCATAATCATAAAAGGTGTTTAATTTACTTTCATTTCACTCATGGCAAGTAGAATTAAATGTATACGTGAATCTTAATTTTAAAACACTGGAGGAAAAAAACTACATTCTCTATTTTTAATCTTGTAGTAACAGTAATTAGAGCATGTGAATTAAATTGATTGGACGCACGCGCGCTCTCACGCGCTTTGACGGTTACAGGTAAGGTGGCGGAGGATCCAACTCCCAAATGCTTTAGGTTTTATTCTTTATATTATCTTTTTCTGTCAGACAAAGATGCTTAATAGAGTGTCGTTTATAATATGTAAAGTTTTGATCAGGATTTTATTATTTTAAGGCCAGCTTGGTGTTTTAATGCAGGATTCTGATAAACGCCGTGCTGAAATATTTTAATTTATTTATTTATTTATTTTATCTATCTGCATTGTTTTAAGTAACTTTACCTGTTTTGGAGGTATTTATTTAACTTCTTAACCTGGGTCGTAATTAGGTTTATGCAAATCTTATCTTTACTATAATGCTTATAGCTGCTCCGTATGAAATATTTAGTTTTACTCATTCAGTAAAACTCTAAACTGCGGATGTGCGAGTTTTATCATTAAAATAATAATTTAGGGGGATTTTTTTTTTGCAGTCTGCAGTAACGGAGCGTGTCCACCAGGCGGCAGTGTGGTGTTGAACTGGAGAATTATGATGGCTTTTTACTCATAATCACAGCTATTTTTCAATGGTCATGTGTTAAAAAAAAGCTCCTCACAGCACCATGTGAGTACACATTTCTGTCTGATTTAACCTTTACTGTATAAACACATTATGAATAACAATTTACTTCCCATCACAATAGAATATAAAAAATCTTGAAATATTTCACTTTACATGTAATGAATCTAGAGTATATGTATGATTCACTTTTTTAAACTTTCTGGAAAAAACAACTTTAATAATAATCTATTGTTTTGAGCAGCACCATGTCTGTAGTTTCATGAAGACTTTAGTAAAACAAACTCTGTTCTTAAGGTTTGGACCTGCCTGCGTCTCGAATTCAAATACAGCTCTAAGCCAACAACAAAAAAGCCCCATGTGCTTAAAAGTAGTAGTAGTGTGTGTGTGTGTTTGTGTGTGTGTGTGTGTGTGTGTGTGTGTGTGTGTGTGTGTGTGTGTGTGTGTGTGTGTGTGTGTGTGTGTGTGTGTGTGTGTGTGTGTGTGTGTGTGTGTGTGTGTGTGTGTGTGTGTGTGTGTGTTTCTCTTCTTGCTTGTACAAATAACCTGGAACATGTGCCAAACACGATGGGTTAAGCCACGGCTTCAGGACAAATGGATAAATTGGCTGGGGGATCCTGTTTCAAGTCCAAAATGCTTGCGTGTGTTGGGATGAGCCTCTTGTATTTTACCACTTTCTAAATATTATTGGATACACATAACATTTTATTTATTTGTTTACTTTTAATTGGAATTAAAGTTGGAATTACAATTATAAAATACCATAACTTTAAACCATTAACATTAAAACCACCATTAAAAACCCCCAGAACAGCTCTGGCCCCTTGAGCTGTGACTCCACAAGACCTCTGTGCTGTGGTGTCTGACATCAGGACGTTTGCAGCAGATCTTTTTAGTGCTTTGTGTTGCGGCGTGGCGCCTATGTGAAGCAGACTTGTTTGTCAGACTTGGGTGTCTATTGAAGTGTTGGGATCTGGGGAGGTTGAAGTCCGCGTCGGCAGTCTTGGGCTCTTTCCCAGCCATGTTCTATGGCCAGCATTTATTTATTTATCTATTTATTTATTTATTTATTTATGGCAATTCGTGCTCTGTTAGCTCTTCTGTGGGATCAGCCTTGATGGACTGGCCTGTGTGCATGGCTCACCCTTAAATCCCCATGAACCTGTCATCAGTTTACTAGTATTGAGCTTTTGCACTTAACATCATGACATCTGTCCTCCATAGACCTGCCCATTTCTGCATGGCAAAAGCGATGTTACTTATCAGATTCACAGTTACAGAAGCTCTTTCAGCAAGAAAACACATCTGATACCATTATTTTAACCACTCCTTAGTCTTTGTAGTAATTGCTTCTGAGTTGTTCTGTATCGCCTCTGAACCGTCCATGTGTTTCACACCTAATTTGCATCTAACACAAGGCTGAATCCCAAATCCTCTGTAACCCTTCATCAAGGGCACTAGTTGATGTCTGTCATGAGTAACTGTACACCCTATATTGTGCACTAGCTGTCACTACAGTACACACAGCATTTTACACTATTTGTGTTTCAACCCCAGAACAGTTAGCTATTAATTAGAAAACTTGAAATGTCCATATTAGTTGAGGTTACCTGTACGTCTTTTTATGAAGGCTAAAGCACGGCATATTCCACAACATCGTCTCATTTGCAATAGAAGTACTGAATGAGCTAACGCTAGCAAACAAATCTCATATTTGTTCAGATTATAACAGCAAATCAAACTTCTACAAGCTAATGTCTTTGTTTCTTCATCGATTTCCACATCACACTGCATATGAAAATAATCAGCAGAACAGAATCTGTCTGATCCTTATTTACTGTAGACTGAAGCTCAGTAAAATAGGTTTATTAATGAACTTGACATGCACATGTATGAATGTATTGCAGATTGATTTTATTTTCCCCTTGGTTGTTTCAGTAAAAAGCGAAAACCTTGTGTGCCTCTACATATTGGACTAGTGTCAAGTTTTTTTGTGTGCTTGTGAGCTGTCATTAGGGTGGGAATGTGACTAAAACATGGAGACTATCCCCACAAGCTTATATAAATTGTATAATAAGTATTTGTAAGTTTGTAAGTTATCCAAACAATCATTATTGTAATTAAAAGTTCAGTGTTGTATGCCTCCTAAATTATAATGCTCAAGAAAATATTAAAAAGTAGGGTAATAAATCTATATGTATTGTAGATGGTTTGAGATTGGATATATTTACTTATATTATATTGTTTTTTTTTTTTTTTTGCTGTTGTATTCTTTCCTACCTCAGGAGGCCCCAGTGGGGCAGCAGTGAGTTCAGATGGGGAGCTTTAGGAGGTACTGTACACCGCCTCTCTGCAAGGAGAGATCAACATTAATACCCTGCCACTAGAAACAAAGGAAACCTGCAAGATGGAAATAGCAAAATATTTATGCCAACTCTCTCTAGATTAAAAGTGCATGTTTTAAAGTGTCTAGATACATGCATATCTTTTTATTGAACTGCCTAGGTGTTTTAATAGATTTGAGTAATTGACTATTCATAACTGGATGCGGTAATCATCACTTAATCCTTTTTTATTTGAGAGTTAATTTTCCATGCTTAGCACTGTTTGGGTAAAAAGTCAGATGAGATTAACTGCTACACTACAGGCTGTGTGCAAATAGGAAGCCAGAGAAATTCACTTAGCCTTTAATAGCCTTAGTGGTGCACAGCACAAAGTAGAGCATTGAGTGATGTAGTGCAAGAAAGAAAATTGATGAGGTAGACTGGTATGTTGTTTAATTGTGCTTGTTTATTAGCATTGATCTTAATGGTACTCCGTGATTGCACAAATGGATTGAATCACTGGGTGATAAAAAGAGGTGAACAGTCAAACTAATTCTTCGATTGTGTATGTTATATGCATATACAGTACATGTGTATTGTATGCATATGCAAATTTTAAAAGTATTTAATTCCATTTTCAGGTAGCTGCAGTTGTGCCACTGGCTCTTCAGTGAGGGAGGATCTCTGAAAAACAGCAGGAACATAAACATGTTTGGTCTGTTGGACATCCTACAGGAAATTGAGCGTGATGGTATGTTCTTTAAAAGAGGTGTTAAATGTAATATTTGCAGTTTTTTATCGTGTGAAAAAATGGCTTGTAATGTGAGAAATTTAACACTGCAGTTTATCTTAAACATTTATATTAACTCTATTTGAACATTACTTCTGATAACATGACTTTTTGCAGTAGTGCTTTACATTTTGTTGTCCCTGGGTATTTTGTCTACCATCAGCAGGCCTCAGTATCGCTCCTTAAGTAAAGTTACTATTTTTGTAGATTAAATAAAACTTTTATGTAGACTAACACTGACTTTTCTCGTAGGTACGCTGATAAATGCTGTAAATTTGCCAGGTTTTTACTCATGACTCATTTCCACTGTTTCCATCACTCGACTCAAGTTTACCCATGAACTTTTTTTTTTTCTCTAGCAAAGCTTAAAAAGCTGTGTTAAAACCTGGCTGATGATATTTCTTACTGTATAAGGCTAGTGTGTGCATACAGTAATAAAGTAAGCTCATTGTGTTGTGCTCACCTACAGAGAGAGAGAAAGTGTGTGTTTTAGTTCAAATGTAGTCACTAGAGAATTTCACATGCACACATTCTTTTCATTGCTAATTTCTTTTTCCCAGAGTAGAATGGTCACTAAATCGAGATAAAGGTTTATAGCATTTATATAGAGGGGTCACTGGTGGCAGCAGATGCACTGATTTTGAAATTGACTTAGACAGGGTCAAAGCACACAGCAAGTTCAAATGTCTGAAACGGTTTATCTTTAATCGGATATTTTAGGCTTACAAATTAGTAAAATTGAACATACAAACTTACAAATTAGTAAAAAAAAAAATTTAATGCAAGTTCTACTAGTTCAGCCAAAAAATTAACAGTACACAATCCTCTATTGCATCTGTTTATAATAAATTACAAACTTAATTCTAAGATTGAGTTCTATTTATATAGTGCTAACAATGGTTGTTGCATTGTGACTTGGTGGTATATGCTGTCACCTTGCACCTCCAGGATCCAGGTTCAATTCCCACTTCCGGTCTTTGTGCTTGGAGTCTGCATGTTCTCCCCATGCTTGGGGTTTCTTCTCCGTGTACTCCGATTTCCTCCCACAGTTCAAAGACATGCAGAGTAGGCTCATTGACGTTCCCAAATTCCCTTGTGCGTGCATGCAAATGTGTTCACACATGTGTTCCCTGTCTGGCAGATTGCCAACCTGTCCAGGGTTTACACGCCTTCTGGAAAATAATTGTATAAATAAGATCAATCTCAAATCAAAATTGTGGTACATATAAGTGTTACCTTGCATCTTAATTGTTAGATTTTCCTGCTCTGCACAGAGAAAATGACGTTTGTCACCTGGAATGAATGTAGTAAGTAATGAGGATCAAATTGCACATGTTGTGCTTTGTGTGACATGTTCTGTGCAAAATGCATTCCAAAATTCAGACTCCGGAAAGTCCCACTGTGCTAAATCGAGTTGATATCTTTGAAAGTAACAGCATATTTAGTAGAAATCAAACATGTATAGTTATTTTGAGCCATTCAGCTATTTCTGGTGAAAACAAAGAGTTAAATTTGTATTTAATACAGAGAGATAACTTATAAGATACAAACATAAAACTATGAGAGATCCAGTAACTCGATTTAGCGCACTGGGTACATTTAGCGCACTGTCAGACAAAGTCACTGGACTAAACACTGTTCCTCACTCGAGCTGATGGGATGCAAGAAGTTTTAGAATAATACAGAACTGAGCTACACCTCTACTTTACTCAAACTTCACCCCATGTGTGTAACTCCTACAATTTTTAAATAGCGCTCTACTTCAAAGTGTTACATTGTGGAGGTCTGAACACACACCTGTGCAATTCTGTTATTGAATCCGCAGTATGTACTGTATGGTACAAAATTCAAATAAATTAACCTGACCATGTAATTAAAGACAATAAAAAAAATCAAACTTGGTGCTTTTGCAGGATATTAATAAATACTAAATACGCATATACTGTACAGTGTTAAAGCTTTTGCAGGTGCTTTACAAATGTGTTCATATGAAGTTTTGATAAATGAGATCCAATGTGTATCATTAAACAAATTGTCTTTTGTGCTGCTAACCAAAGGACAAATGCTGGAAAGTTTAAGTCTGTACAATTCTTTTTATATCTTTACAACTCTCTTACCTGTACTGTATATCAGACTGTTCTTTTAGTTGTCCAGAAGCTTTTGATCCACTGAACTGCTTTTTAAAAGCAACATACTCTACTGTATATGAAACAGACATACAATTTGAACAAATAGGACAGCAGACCAGGCCACCACAACCACCTGAAGTGCTTTAAATAAACATAAGAAAACAAGCCCTCATGTGTCCAAGAAGCCACAGCAGGTTAGGGTTAAACCAGACTCTAAGGCAAGATTGTCCAAGCTTTCAGTGCAGATGTCATGATCATACTGCAATGGGAGAAAAAGATGCACAGACATCCAGCTGAGTTGTACTGAGCCACAGACACACCACACAAAATGAGAGAGAAGCAAGAGACTAACAAGCAAATGCTGTAAAATTTAGCAGCAACTTCTAAAGTGTACATCAGGCTGATAGTTTCCAGGCTGTCTTAAGTGTGAAATGCATAGAAAAAATTGCGGTCTCCAAAAAACCATGATGTGTATGAAATGAATGTTCCAGAGCCTTTTCATGTGAACAGTGGTAAGAGGAAAAAAAAGCAAAGCAGTGACACTCGATATGGAAGGATTTATTTATTTAGCCAGAACAAGTAAAATGAAGAATCTTGTGACACTGTTTACTGTAACAGCCAGCCAAGGTTTTGCAGAAAGAGCGGTTGTTATTTGCGGGTTGCAGGTACATGATCTATACAAAGACTCCTTATTCCATGCAGTCTAAAACATGAGACACTACAGTAACCTGTACTACACACTCGCATGACACTACTTTAATTATTTGCATTTGCATTACAGAAAATAAAATCCACACAGCTTGTTTTGAGTGTCCATCTTTCCTTGGATAAAGTACGTTTAAAAGGACAAATCATGTAAATTTTGTGCTTTAAGAAATATCTAATTCATACAGTATAAACTGAAAATGATGTTATGAGTTTATACTTGGTGTCCATATAAACAAAGGAGAAGAGATCTGGTGGATCTCTGTCCTCCTATATGCAGGCTTATCCTGCAGTTTGTATCTTCTCTTCAGACAGCACAGTCCATAACCCCCCCCTTACTTTTACTTAAGTATGTTTTGTTTGAAGTATTGTAATTCGCTACATTTTAAATCATAATCGCTACTGAGTAAAACAAATGAATGAAAATGCAAAAATAATTAAAAATTATTATGCTTTTTATAAAAGCTTCGTGGCGCTCGCGTGTGTGTATCGTGACCTGGTCGCGCGCCGCTCCAGACTCCACTCCCGGTTTTCTGACTGTCCCCACATCTACCTGACCTTCCACACGGTCGCTTCCGCCCTGAGAGTGACGTCATCAACCAGCGCGACCATATATAAACCGGAGAGCGACGCGGGAAAAAGGAAAGAGGTTGTGATTTTGGCGTTTTGGTATTTGGTTGTGACGTTTTGCCTCCCATTAACGTTGATTATTGCTTTGGTTGGTCTTTGTATATATGTGTAGATAATTTCACTGTATGTTTGTGCACTCACCAGTAGTAGGGGCGTGGCTGCCATTTATTTTGGGAAGAGGGAATTTATTCACTGTTTTTGGTTTAGGAAGTCAGGGAAGGGACCTGTTTTTTGTTTGTGTGTGGTTTTTTTTTTTTGTAGGTAATATAGCTACTAAATATAAATACCATTTAATTTATTATTTTGGCCTGGGTCCACCCTGAAACTGATCCTCCTCCTGTTGTGTGTGTGTGTGTGTAAAGCAATACACACCTCATTATTTCATCAGTTAATGACTGGATCTAGTTCTTTCAGCCATATACCACCATTTCCATACAGTTTATAATAGAATCCTGAACCATTCTTTTGCTGTACGGTCCAACACTAGACTGGGACATAACGCCATATTTAAGTGACCACTTTGATTTTCAAGCACAAGAAAGACAACAGCTTTATTATGCAGGTGTTCCTTCAGTTAAAAACCTCTAGTTTGAGATTTATGTCAAAAATTAGTTTTTATTTATATAAAAAAAAGTAACTGTAACTTTTACTCTGAGTGAATTTTTTTATGAGCTACTTTTTACTTTTACTTGAGTAGATTTTTATAATGGTAACTTTACTTGTACTTCAGTAAAATTTCACTGAAGTAACAGTACTTTTACTTGAGTACCAAATTTTAGTACTCTTTCCACCTCTGATGTTAGCCATGTTCAAGCTGTAGTTCCCAACCTCTTGGCCCTTTTCTTTACGTTTGCCTTGATATCAACATCTGCTCCAACTAATCAGCTCTTCCTGAGTTGAAGTGGGGGAACACTAAACATGCAGGACAGAGAATCACTGAGTAAGCCTTCACATATCTGCTGGCTGGAGTGTAGAATTATGCCAACGATTACAAACACTATTTACTCAGGAACACCATGTAGTGCGTTTTAGTTCCAGCTGTAATTTAAATCACAGGCTGGAGTAAATGTGCTAATTCTATTTTATTTTATTATTTTTACATAATGTAAATGAATATTTTTTCAGATAAAGGTTTTTCTATATATGTATTTTTTTTTTTTTAGAAATTAGAAATAAAGTCCTCTTATTTCATACTTTGTTCTTATTGAACACTCATATTTTTCTTATTTAAAATCTTTAGGTCATCGGCAGTCTTATAAGCATCTTACTTTGTATCATACTGTGTATGACTGTGTATAGGACAATTTGAATTCTAATACCTGATCCTTTCTACAGGAACACCTCAATCACTTTGCACCTTGCTGTGATACTGAAACATGAAAAGCTATTTTCCCCCCCTTCTTTCTAAGTCTTTGTCTTATTACCACAACAGAGAGAATAAGAGGCTTGTGATGGAACAAACATTTACAGCACATTAAATGAAAACATAAACTTCTCATCGATATTTCACAACATTAAATGTAACTACAAATCCATAAAAAGCATCAAGTCTTGTTAATTAAACTAGAAATGCAGTAATAGAAATAGCTAATATAAACCTAATCCTTATGTCATGCTATTACTTCATCCAACATGATCATTATTATTTAAACATTTAAAATCCTACAAGTGCACTTAGATGCAGCACTAATGACTGTAATATGAACTTATTTATTTTCAGGGTGAGCGCAAGGTCTTTGACTTCAAACATGTATTACACAAAACTTATACAAGATTTGGTTCGTTGTAAATTCTGTAGACTAATAGACTAACATACTGTAGCTGGGTAGATTTAGATTAAGTGAGAAGTGATTATGGGTTTCAAATCCATTTTCAAAAGCTGTAGCTACAATTACAGTCAAAAGGTTTGGACGCAAACTCAGACAGTAATTATCACAGTGTTGTCTAATTAAAAGAATTAAAAGGTACTTCTTCAAAAACTACACCTGGTGTCATAATAAGCACATCCTGCTGTTCAGCTTCCTCCAGCTGAGGTGCATGTAGGCTATGGATTATTCTCTGATTCAAAACGTTCTGGCGATTATCAGAAATCCTAAATGCCTATTAACACTTCATAACATTTCATTTCATTCTCATTCATTTTCCTGCTGTGCTGTTTAAGCAGGCATGTTAGAGCAATAGATTCCATCCTTGATCGTGGAGTATAAAATTTTTCTGTTTTGTAGAACAATACCAAAAACCACCAAAACTATGCAGTAAGGCATAATGAAATTATGTACAGTAGCAAGCCAGACAGCTTCCTTTTGCTTTGGTGCCAGCTTTGCACGCTCTTGGCATTCTCTCACCTGGAATTATTTCCCAGCAATTCTATAAGACTTCCCATATATCATTGGCTGTCAACTCTGGTCATACACATTGTAGTATTTTCCCTGCTCTCACACATGCACTCCAACTCAGAAAAGGCTGTTATTTGTCTGATTAGTTACATCAGGTGTGCTGGGAGCTGAGATAAGACTAAAATGTGCAGAGCAGAGAAGGAGGTTCTCCAGGACCAGGGTTGATCAGGCGAGCGCTTCTTAGCTGCCAAATCTGTCATCAAGGTAAACAATGGTTACGCCGAAGAATCTTAAACATCAGGTATACTGCTGTTTAACACTTTTTTGGTTTATCACATAATTCCAAAGTTTGGCTGTAGACAAAGTACAAGAAATTTATTTACACATGGTATGAGTAGACATATTTAAGATGATTTATTTAACCTATTTAACCATTTCTACAACTTTTTAGAAGTCATTTCCAGTACTTGGGGATGGAAGTAGGTTTTACAGGAAGAGGAAATCTTCACCTATCCACACCTGGATGTATAATTAATGCGCCTGGTTTTAATTATAACCAATAAAAATAGAAAATAAGCCTTCTGTCAACAGGAGACTTTGGTGGTAACCGTTTACTGTAAACATTAATATGAAATTATTTAACACACACACACACATTTATATATACAGTACAATCAGCCAAAACATTTATAAACACTTCAGGAGAAGGAAAACTTGTATAAACATTTTAATACAAAATTTTGTAGTTAAATATGATATTTATATTTTATTAATAAAATATACATCATACAATTTTTCTTCTCCCAAAGCGTGTATACTTTATTTGGCTGACTTCTGTATAGTATATAAGTCACTGTAACGCTCGCCCTCTAGTGGCTAACTACTTTAACAAGTTTTTAAAAAACATAGCAGACTAAAGCAGTAGAGGGCGACGATTACCATGATTTAATGTACAGGTAAGCTACAAGTTCGCCCTCTAGTGGCTAATTGCTTTAACAAGCTAAAAAAAAACATAGCAGACTAAAGCAGTTCCCACTAGAGGGAAATGGTTACCACAATTTAATTTATAATTAAACTACAAGTTCGCCCTCTAGTGGCCAATTGCTTTAAAAGCTAAAAAACATAGCAGACTAAAGCAGTTCTCACTAGAGGGTGATGGTTACCACGATTTAATTTACAGTTAAGCTAAAAGTTCGCCCTCTAGTGGCTAACTGCTTTAACAAGCTTAAAAAACATAGCAGACTAAAGCAGTTCCCACTAGAGGGCGACGGTTACCGCGATTTAATTTACAGTTAAGCTACAAGTTCGCCCTCTAGTGGCTAACTGCTTTAACAAACGTGGCAGGCTACAGCAGTTTGCCGCTAGAGGGCGAACGTTCTTCTATTCTTCGACTTCTCTACTTTCTAAGTTCTGTATATTTTGTGGTCATGTACACCTCTGCAAAATCTTCAAGTATGACTTCAATGTTATGAATATGGATTGATATTATTAAAGCACAATGTAAATTGAAAAATTAAAGTCTAAATTTGAAAAAAAAATTACAGTTTGACTATAAATAATCAAGTTTGTGTAAAAACCATACAATTTGAAAATATAGCTTTAAATCATTTTCCAGCGATGTGGTTAAAGTACACCAAGGAGCATATTTCACTAGTTAGAACTTAAATGGAGTTGATTAAAATAGACAAACAATGAGTGAATAAATAAATAACAAGATTTTAATCTAGAAATGGATCATTAAAAAATCTTTGTGATTACTGTCATTATGTCATTTATTGCATTTTCATCTTTTTTTACTCCTTATTGGTAATGCTCTAACACACGCAGAACAATTAATTCTATAATTATAATTAATTATTACTTCTTTTTATTTCCTTTCCTGTAATTTTTTTTTACCAACCCTCCTTGTATATGGATATTTTTGTACCGAATTTAGTAGTGCATATATATATATATATTGACACATATCAACATTTACTGCGTCGTAGTCTTTAAGGTAATGGCTGGGAAGTTTTTTTTTTTTTTTTTTTTTGGCGTGTTAGTGCAGGTAGCCGCTAGAGGGCGACCTTGTAACTTATCTGAAAAACGCCGTGTTATAGCGATTTAATTTTCAGATAAACTACAAGTTCGCCCTCTAGCGGCTAACAGCACTAACATGGTTGGGAAATTATTTAAAGCTATATTTTATGTATGGTTTTTACACAGATTATTTATGGTAAATTTTGCTTGTGACATAACCAAAAATGGCCCTTTATCAATCCATATTCATAACATTGAGGTCATAGTTGAAGATTTTGCAGTGGTGTACATGAACACAAAATATACACAACTTGTATTCATACCACACACACAGATATTCTTGATTTATGTTTGATTAAATATTTATAAATATGCATCAGTTATCTTTTCTGTCTATAAATGTAGTTAAGTACACACAATAATATTTATAGTAATCTATTATCTATAATATAATCTAATAATTCACAGCTTTAAGCCCCACTCTACATCAATGACACACAAAGGGGTATTTCTAAATATACTCTTGTTTTAATGTTAAAAACAAATGGCTTTTAGAATTAGAAATAGATAAAGTTTAACCTTGATTCCTGATTATGACTATGTCATGCACCCACCCCTGAACCATCTGTACAAACCCAGAGAAACAGCTCAAATTGAAGTCCTTTAAAGGCAGGTGTAGGCCATTTGTCTGTTGGTATTTAGGAACCATTTTAAGAGGTTCTTTAGTTTGTGAAACCTTGTGGTCCTCTGGTAAAGTGCTTGTGCCCTGCCCTTAAGGTTTCAAGTTTAAACCAGATCTGGATTCTTTGGTTACTGCTAAATGATAAATATACTAAATGAATATGTTGTCATAGGTTGGGTGGGTTGTGTATGTATTTCTGTGGTGTGGAAGCTCAGGGTTCAATTCCCAGCCTGAAGCAAGAAGAAAAAAAAGGCAATAACAGTGGTTATACTAACTGTAAAATATAACTTTTATTAAAAATGTTATAGTTATATACCATAATTATTAATATACTGTGCAACAGTAATATTGCATAATAGTGGGAAAAAAACAATGGATATATACAATACAAAGTAAAATAACTTATATATATATATATACACCAAAAGAGACAACGCCTGAATTTATTCTCTACTTCCCTGATTTTTTTTTTTTTTTTGGAGTTTATCTGTAAACTTCTTTGCACTTGTAAAGAAAAGCCAGGGGTGAAAAGCATGCTGTAGGTATCGGAATGAGAAACCAACCCACTGCGCCTTCTTAACAGCAATTTTTAGGTCTTTATCTTTTATTTTGCTTTAACATTCTTTAACCAAACAGACACTTGATGATAATAAAGAAACACCTCAAGAAGGCCTTAATTTACTGACTAAATTACTGGTGTCTCCACACATCACTATCCAATGCATACGTAACTGGTCACCCGTCTCCTGAGCCACTAGTGCAGACTACCATCAAGCCTCTTTTACTAACACATACAGTACAGACCAAAAGTTTGGACACCCCTTCTCATTCAGCGAGTTTTCTTTATTGTGTTCTTTATTGTGTTCTTTAGCCCAAACGCGTCTCTTCTGCTTGTTGCCTGTCCTTAGCAGTGGTTTCCTAGCAGATCTTCTACCATGAAGGCCTGATTCACACAGTCTCCTCTTAACAGTTGCTCTAGAGACGTGTCTGCTGCTAGAACTCTGTGTGCCATTGACCTGCTCTCTGATCTGAGCTGCTGTTAACCTGCGATTTCTGAGGCTGGTGACTCGGATGAACTTATCCTCCGCAGCAGAGGCGACTCTTGGTCTTCCTTTCCTGGGGCGGGCCGCATGTGAGCCAGTTTCTTTGTAGCGCTTGATGGTTTTTGTGACTGCACTTGGGGACACTTTCAAAGTTTTCCCAATTTTTCGGACTGACTGACTTTCATTTCTTAAAGTAATGATGGCCACTCGTTTTTCTTTAATTAGCTGCTTTTTTCTTGCCATAATACAAATTCAACCTCTTTGAATGAGACGGTGTCTCCAAACTTTTGGTCTGTACTCTATCTAATACTCGTGTCTGAAGCATTTTGTATGTAGAAATATATACAGGATAATTATAAGCCTGTTCTTGACTTGACTGTTGACACCTCCCCCAAGTTCAGTATTTTGGATGATGTGATATATTGAAAAAATATATAACAATAACAACACCAGCAGCATGAAGGTACAGTGGACGTGTTGTTGCCTCACCACAACAGGGTCCTGTGTTTGATCCTGAGATCAGGACAGGTCAGCACAGGGCTGTGTCAGGGTCTGCGTATGTGCTGTACGCCTCGGTTTTCTCTCATCTCTCAAAAATGTAAGAGGATGAATGGCTCCTTGTGTTACAAACGTGTCCCTGCCTTGTGCAAAGTGTTGACTGGATGCATTGTTAATCTCTGCAGGATAATGCCCTTACTAAGATGAATGAGAAATGCTCATCATATCTAACCAAGAAATAAATAATTTTCCCAGAAAAAGATGAGCTAATCCCACAGATCATGTGACGTCCCCATGCACCATGGACATGGCTTATGTGACCTTAAATAACCTTCCCTAATGCAGAAGGTTTTTGGAGTTTCTGATATTAACTCACCTCTCTCATCTCATATTTTGTATTATGTATCAAGGGTGAAATCTTCAGTAAAGACATGATGGGGACAGAGTGGAGAGAAAAGCGTAAATTACTTGTTTAGTGTTTTATTTAAGGCAAACACTCACTCAGTCACACTCATCATCTATATAGCTTTATCCTGTGTACAGAGTCTTGGGGTCCTGGAGCTCAGGAGATCTTAGAAGACTTGTGGCACAAGACATGGTACTCCTAGGACAGTGTGCCGATCCATTGCAGGGCACGCACACATACAGTACACACAATCATTCACACACTATGGGCAGCTTGGGAAGCCAGTTAGCCTAGTCTGCGTGTCTTTGGACCGTGGTAATAAAAACGGAGTACCTGGAGGAAATCCCCCCCAAGCACAGGGAGAGCATGCAAACTCCATGCACACAGACCCGAGGCGGGACTCAAACCCGGACCCTGAAGGTTTAAGGTGAAAATTCTAACCACTAAGCCACTGTGGCTAATGGAAACACATTTATTCAACACATTAGATCAAAATATACATTGCTTGTTAAAATATAAATGTTGATAGAAAACATTCTAGACGATTATAGGTTTAATTTCGTTTAAGTAGACAGATTATGGAGTTACCGCAGTCTCTGATCCACTGTCCCTGCCAGCCTTTACACTTCCTCTTTCCTAGTTCCTGAGATCTGTCTGAATTTAAGGCAAGCAGTAATGGAGGAACAAATGATTTAGGAGAACAAATTAGGACAAATAAGAGGTGTATGCATATTAAATGCCACGTATATCCCTAATTAACAAGCCAGTGGCAAAGAAAAACTCCAATATATAAACTTCAGATATGGTTGTGATGGTTATGATCCGCAATCATGTCACATGAAGACACATGATGGGGACATCCTCACCAAGAGTCAGAGATTCTCAGGTCAAGGAGGCTGCAAGCAGAAGTAAAGCATTATTACATAATGATTGTGTCTAAGTCTCTCCACCAGGTGTCAGTCTAGCTCCAGAGTAGCATAATAGCCCTTGAATTAGATAAATAAAAAAAATCATATTGCATGAAAAATCATAATCTTATGGAGCCCATAAAAAGACGTCTTTAAAAACAATAATAACAACAAAGATGTATAATCATCTGGTATAATTACCAGTGGTGGAATTAAAATAGCCAGACCTTATTCTAAATGTTCATTACCACATTTTTTATTGTATATGATTTTTTTTATTATATAATTATTTCCAGAATAACACACATTTGCTATCAAGTTAATTTTAGGCTGTTTATGCGGTTTCGTTTAATAAAAAAAAATGTAAATGAATACCGCTTTTAACAATGTTCACTGTCATAAAAAGCAAAACGGCTTTACATAAAGAAATATTCTGTATATTAATTAAATAAACGTATAGCTTTATCAGTTTGTCCCTAATGTGCAAGCCGGTGGCAAGCAAAAGCTCCCTGAGATGACATGAAGAAGGCGGGGGAACCGGACTTTAAAAGGTATCCACTATCCTCTTTCGGATGAAACCAGATAGCACGACCATAAATAAATCTATGACTATGTACTACAAGTTCTAAAGTGTATGAGAGGCAATGCATTTCAATGGTGGAAGTGTTCTAATCAGGTGGTGCCAAGGGTGCAGGGTGCTTTCATCAGAGAGTGATGCACTATACCGGGTGTCCCTGTGCAGATAGAAATCAATGGCGTGGGGTGTATAATGCTGCATTGTCCTGTCTGGCTGCCCCTGGTACCCTCATGCCCATCAAAGTGCTTCCACGTGGTGACATCACATCCCTCGGCCCAATCGAATGTCTGATCTGGAGAGAGACCCGGCACACATGAACCGTGTGAGGTCTGTTTAGGTGTGGAGACGTGCATGTACCCACACACACCCTCAGCATCGCACACACAGCCATCACACACACATGTACGGAGATAAATACAAAACTCACAAAAAACAGCACAATATATCCTTCTCTTCCTTTCCCATCACTAAACAGAGGTTTGTTGCGCCTTTAATCTTAAAGACTGACCTTTATCAGTCACAGTTTGCCTGGTTCCGGGCCTCCTTTCCAAAACAAGACAACAACCAACCTAGCAAACAAAGAGCTCAAAGAAAAAGCAAGCTTTCGTGTCATAATCTTCTCAGAAGCTCGGAAACCTTGTGCGAACGGAAATCCAAAATCAGAATGATAAAGTCATATCCATGTTAGTAACGGACAAAACAGGATATGTGGGGTGGATGCATGAAGGTTAAACAAGAGTAGTTGTTATTGGTGTGGCATCCAGCTGTGCATGAAAAGAGGATCTTCTCCGGACAAACACAATGAAGCAGAAAAATGTACCTGTAGGCGTTCACCCTCACAAAGTAGCCGGGATCTGATAAGCTACAGTTACTTTCAAAAGGAATTATTCCACAGCAGCATGTGCTTGAGTGTCTCTTTAGGAAAGAATAAGTGTGCATAATAATATAAAGAAGATGAATATGAAGTGTGTGTTTCTGCATGGTTTCACGTGCACTTTATCAGGAGGGAATTCCCATGCAGGTCATCTGATTGAGCTTCAGAGCGTCTTTTGGCATCACAAGCCACAAGATATAAGATTTCACAGATCAAAGCCCACCTTTCTTCTGTCTTTATCTGAAAACAAAACTCGCCCCAGTGTTCACCACATAGTTTTGCGAAATCCGCCTACTGAGCTGCATTTCTCTCGCATATGGTGTGAAAGGAAAAGAAGCACAAAGCTAAACTGATCATATGGGTTGCTGTTTTCAAATTTCTGCAAGGAATAAAACTCTTGGGAGCAAGTTGTCAGTGGAACATATTATCAACACACATGATGGGCTCCAATGCAAAGCAGAATTCCTGAACCAGCCTGAATATACCTCTGGCTTGTTTGTTATGAAAGTAAATCTAGACTTCTAAATTTCTAGACTTCTGTCAAGCTGTTTTGAGGCATTACTAAAGATGCTCCACATATAAATTTGAGTTGAATGAAAGCAAAAAGTAATACATGAGCCACCTAAAAAAAAGAAATGAACTTATTAAGGTGAAGCTGGCATCTCACTCGATCTCCAAGGTCCTCAGTCCCATTTGGATTTTGAGTTACTCTTAGTGTGGGTAGTCACATCTCCAAAACAACATGCTGCTAGATGAATCAGGTACTCGACATTGCCTCTAGGGGCATTCATGGTGTCCTGCAATGAACTGGTGTCACACCCATTGTGCATACCATTTTATCTCCTGTTGTCTCAGGATAGACTCCAAATCTACCTCATCAGTGACCAAGATAAAGCTGGAGATCATTTTTTTAAATACGATTTTTAATCTGGTTCTTCTGTGGTTTAAAGGAGAAAGAGCTTGTTGCATATTAGAAGCAGCTTCCAGTCAACTTCTTGGCTTTGTCTTAATCCGAGGTCCACCACAAGGTGGTTATAACCTTGAAATAAACTTAAAATCAGCTAACTTGCAATTTTGCAGAAGGCACAGGTGACCTGGGCCTGTATTCACAAAGCTTCTTAGAATTCTCTCATAGAGCTCCTATCTTAGCCTAAAAGTTCCTAGTTGGGAGTCTTAGACTAAAAGTGATTTAGAAAACCTCTTAGAGAAACTCTGAGTAAGGAAAGTACAAAAATATTTATTTTAGTGAGGGGGTGTGGTTGACCCAGTTGCTAGGGATGATGCAGCAATTCAAGGACTGTGATTGGTTGATCAAAAAATAATCTCTGAACTCTGCAAAGGTCTTGAAATGTGCTCTTTGTGAAAATAGAATACATGATAATAGAATAAACAGTGAAATCATAATGTATATATGAAATTGTATAAACATGACTACAGGCTACTTTATCCAAATTGTCCGTTATAGGCTAAATATCTTAAAGCTAATTAAAACTGCCAAATGTTGAAACTGTGTCTACTTTTGAAGCAACCAATTTCCAAACAGTAGTTACTATATTAAAGTCTTTACATTTATTTATCATATATATATTTTTTACTTGTAATCCATTTCAGATCGATGGGAGCAAAATGGCTGACCTTTTACCAATTTTCATGATTGCAGGACAGTCTATTTTAGTTGAACCTTTGGATGGTATGTAGTCAACAATCCAAGAAAGATGTAAGGAAGTAAAACAACAAGAAAGAGCACAGTGTACTTTAAGCTTTATGTTTAGCATTTAGTGAATAATTCTTTCTGCCATTTTGTCCTCTGTTATAGAAACTCTTAAGCCTCTTAAAAGTCCTCCTCTCTACTCTTAACAATTTTTACCTTAGGAGCTGTTTTTAGGCCTAAGATGTTTCGTGAATAATTTTTATCTTAACTAAGATTTAATTCTAAATTTAAGGGGAAATTCTAAGAAAATTTTATAATTTTAAGAATTTTCTTAGAATTTCATCACTAGGACCAACTTTTAGGCCTAAGAAGTTTTGTGAATATGGGCCCAGGTCAGCTTCTCAACAAAGACACTTTACTTTTGCTTTACTGATTGGAATATGGATTTAAGTTACTTTGATATTTTGCTCAAGTCTTCCATCCTTTCTGATTACCTGTGTCATGTTAAAACAAAACCTTTTTAACAATGAAAATCGGATCATCAGCCCATCTTTGAGGAAATGGGTTGCTCAGTGGTTAAGACTGTGGAGTACTGATCAGAGGGTCAGAGGTTTAAACCCCAGCACCAAGATGCATCTGCCCCTGGGCCCTTGAGCAAGGCCCTTGACCCCCAACTGCTCATAGGGTTAATGAGATAAAAGAAAAACTGTGGACTGTTCTGCAGTGCTGAAGTCCAGTTTTTATATATATTTGATTTAATCTACATAAAAATACTATCCTGAACACAACACAAGCCCCCTCTCACCACCACCACCACCACCCCCCAAACACACACACAACCTCACTTTAAACCACATGACACAAAGGCAAAGGCTGGCTGATGCATTGGTGAGATGTCTACACCAGTCCGCATGTGTAGATGTGTGTGTATGTTTGACAGCGGTATAAACAGAGGAAAAATGGAGGCAGGATTTTATGCCTAAAGCAGAATGATGAACAGATGGCCTGTCTGAACATGTTATGGAAGTGCTGCAGATATGATTAGTCATGTTCCTTTGTGTGTGTGTTTTTTAATAGACTCTAGTTGTGCAAGAATCCGGTTGAACTGTAAATCATAAATATTAGACATTTAAAAGTCTTCTGGAGGTAATAGCTGTGAAATAACTTTAACGTGAGATTACTATTCATTTATTCTCTAAACAGATATTTAACTAAACAATTTGCTGCATATACTGAGATTCAAGAATAATTCATTTATTCTTCAGCTGGAAAGTAAAAAAAAAAAATCTCAAAACAATGTTAATGAATTGATCATGTCTGAGAGTGGTGACAAAACTTCTGTACCTGGAAAGGAATATTATAACAGCTCTTCATATGCTCAGATAAATATTATAGCATTTATATATTTTACACCAATTTGGACATCTTAAAAAAAAGTAAATAGTTTAAAGAAATAAAGAACAATTAGAAGTTGTAGGTACAGTATTGTATTGTATATTGTGTATATTACAATATATACATTTTACCTTCAATACTGTACAGTATGTAGGATTTTTTCCAGCCATGGTTCCAGGAACGACCTGCAGTATATTCCCTTTTTCTGTTAATAATACACTTGACAAATCTTCTACGAAAAAACATAAGTCAACTTTAGCAAAATGACGTTGAAAATGTTTATTATTTTTAGGTTTGTTTCTAACCGTGCCTCAACTTCTGCTACAGAGATTGCTCCCACTGGATTAAAACAAAACTACTAGCTATTGTAAGAGTGATGCCACCAATCCTGACTATTCAATCATCCAAAACAGAACAAATTGGAAATTTACACATAATTAGTAAGCAGACTTCACAAATGGTACATCAAACCATAAATCAAAATAAACTCAGGATGAAATCCTAAAACAATTCAATTAGAGGAACAGCTGGTCAACATGCATTATAAGCAAACAATACTGTACATCTCAATCCAATCAGAGTTCTGGAGGTCACATGACCAAATGTCGCTCTTGTTTGGAACAAACCGGCGATGAAATGATTAAAAGCAACAATCAAAATCTCCATCTAGCAGCAGTAAATAACGAAATACAAATGAATCCTAACATACGTGAAGTATACTGCTATGATAAAATATGATTTAAAAAAAATTAGATAGTCACACATGTACAGTACAATATAACTACAAAAAATGCAATATAAATTATTCTCAGAACTGTCAAAATCCTTACATTTCACCAGAAGCAAGGCACAAAAGTATTCCTGATATGGTTTGTGTTATATGAGTACCATAATCATGGAATAAAAACGTCATGGAATGTTTACCCCCATCCCCATTCAAATCAACTACTGATTTGGATACCTTTGGCTGTCATTCTGTAATGTTTGTAAGCCAAGCATGTAATGCTTGTAATGCTGCCTGTATCTTCTTAGGGATGTGGGATGGGATTGTGGGGAACAGGGTTTTCAAAAGGACATAGTAAAGAAATTTAAAATAACACCAGTCCTGTTTACACCATATTTTTGGATTCAAACAGTGGCTACATTTTACACAAGAATTGTACAAGTAGGAAGGTCTGCAGTGAGAGGTTTTAGCTCAGAGGCTGATGATGTGATGTTTATCCTGATAATCAAATTAATAATCAAATTTGACAGTGATGGTGGTTTTCCATATTTATCTTAGGTTACAAATGCTAGATACTAGTACTATAATTGTAAACAAAAATATATGTTTTCACATGCTGCCACAAATACATATATACTGTACATACATACATACATATATGCATTTATGCTAACACTGGGCTCTGAGTATGACAAGATGCTTCCTAACAGCTCTTAAGCTCTTAATTTCAAACACCAATAATAACATTTTGAACATGATATTTAACATTTCTACTGGTTATACAGCACTTTAATACCTGAAACAAGGTATTTTCTTTCTTTAATTATGAGAGAAAATCTGCACTAGAGCTCCCCCTGTTGGCTGTATGCAGGGGGAAAAATCAGCTACCGATAACACCACAGGGATTCAGATCTGAAGAAGCAAAAACCTGAACAATAACACATTTAACAGAACACTTCCAGTTTAAAAATGTTTTCAGACACTATACAGGGAAATGGTACCTTGATATGTTAAAGCTCTGGGTTACTGAGCAGAAGGTCAGAGGTTCAAGCCCTAGTTCTGCCCACAGAGCATGAGTGAGTGTGTGTGCCCTGTGATGCATCGGTACCCCATTCAGGGTGTACTCCACTTCTCGTCCTGAGTCCCCTGAGATAGGTTGCGGGCTTCTCCTGAACCTGAACAGCACGAGCAGTACAGAGAATGAATGAGTAAGAGTGACTGATTTCACATGCTTCATTCCTCTTATTCCACAAGAGTAGCCACTATAAACACTTGTTCCCTATTGGACTCATACCCTTTCTTTCCTTAAAGTTAATAAGATTTAAAAAAAAAATATCTACACTGTCAAGTTACAGAGGCAGCCTGAAGATTTTCCCATGCAGAAAAATATATTGATTGCCCTAAAGCACTGACACTTGAGACTTTATAACTAAATGTGAAAAAAAAAAAAAAACTGAATAAATAACTCATCCATTTCTATTAGACTGAATGAGCATTGGTGCCTCAGTGCTAGTGTTCTTGTCTGGTATATGGAAAGCCTGGGTTGATTCCCAGCCAATGTCCAAAAACCCCAGCCACTCCATGCAGTGTCACAGGCCTGAATAAAATGGGAAGGGCATTGGACATCAAACCTGTGCCAAGTTGAGTGCCGATTGTGTGTGGTCCACTGTGGTGACCCCTTGACGGGAGCAGCAGTCATCTCAGGATTTGTTATTAGACTGAGATCACGTGTAGTGTCCATCGTGCTGCAGTGTCCCTCTGTATGCAGACGTATTTAGAAATTCCAAGCTATTAGAAAAAGTTAATTAATAGTGATCTGACAGCATCTGACCACAACTGTAAGAATTACTACTAAAAATGATAAAATTAATAAAATTAACTAAAAAAAAATGACAAAAAAAACTTGCTTTCCTCTTTGAAAAGCCATTAGTAGAAAAAAAAAAACATCTGAACACTCTTTTTCATTAAGTTTGCCTCCTGTTGGTCTGCTCATAAATTACACCCCAGCTATGACGCTTATCTCCTTATTTATGTGTTTGTCTTCTTTATACACTCAGCCATTTCATGAGGCTCTGGTGTATTTTTTAAGCGTACAGATGTGCAGCCTTCATGATTGAGGAGGAAAAAGAGAATTAGGTTCAGCAGCCGGTCTGAAAGGCCCCATTTAGCCTTGACAGACGGAGTTTTACCAGCGAGTGTAAAAACGTCAAAGCCCATACAGCATCGAGGTCTCCTAGCCAGACTCGAAGGCCCTGTATTCAGCTTGGACTGTTCCAATCCAAGGTCTTTCGACCCAATGAGAGTGCACATTTATTAGCTGAGAGAGCCATGGCTCCTTAGGAGAGCGTGAAACGTCGGTCCAAGTCAAATTCCACCCGTTGCCATCGTAAAAGAGTCACCTAATTAACGTTAATCCGTTTTTGATGGCTGAATGTTCCCACTCTGACCACACTGGCGGGGTCTATGTGAGCTTGACTTGGAGCCATCTGCTATAAGAAAGGGGGTGTAACAGAGAGAGAGAGAAAGAGAGAGAGAGAGAGAGAGATGGGTGGAAAATCAACATGAATTTCAATGGTCCAGAAACAACAATCTTAGAAACAAGCTACTGTACAGGTACGATTTCTCTTCCCAAAGTACAATGTGAATGTTCTTTGGACATTTTATTATGGTTATTATTTTCATAATTTATTTTGCTAATAATTTTCTTTTAAAATTATTTAAAACTAGAATAAGTACCCGAGTTTATAGAAATAGTTAAAATGTTAAAGCTAAAATCAACGTCAGGCACATAACTGCTTATAACTTCACTTCTAATCAAGATTTTAATTAAATTTATGGGGCAAGGTTAAGTTTTCATAGTGTACTTGCCTTTTTAAGAGTAAGAGTAAGTTTGTGTGTGTGTGTGTGTGTGTGTGTGTGTGTGTGTGTGTGTGTGTGTG